>CM033823.1:1120198-1353072 GCA_019677325.2 Pleurotus cornucopiae | reverse complement strand
CACATGAAGATAGAATCAGTAAACCGAGACTATGACAGGTTTGTCACGAAATATAATCAAGTAGCTATCATGGGATTTGTATGGGCAAAGCAACACAATGAATGCCTAGAGGAGACATCTGAATGTCATTCTTAATACACTGCGGCAGACAAACATAGTGTAAAATCAAGTTGGAATCTCCTGAAAAGGAGTTATAGTCAACAACGGTACATGTGTGTATGGTACATTGCAATATGGAGAGGAGGCTACATTATTATTGACGAACGTAGGTACCGTGAGATATCAGACTCTTTCAGATTTCGTGATGTACTCTCAAGCTGCTGGCACAGCATTCGCCATTTCGTATCAAGTGAGCAATCCCTCCGTCGTTTCCCCGACCGTTTGTCTAAATGAAGGGCGTGTGCGTAGTCTGACATCGAACGCGTCACTCCAGAGAACCTCGTAGTCTTCTCTGTCAAGTATCAGTAAGCCGCATTGTACTTCTTCTCCTGCTGGGAATCGGCTCATTGTGCGTAATTGTCAGCACGCCCTGGAAAAGAGTCACGACCTACAGCGTTCCTGCGGCACTACCAGCTTGTCCCGAGGGAGGATGCCACTGTGCTGTGAGTGTTCTTGGCTTTCGATGTCTAATCTACTCTCTGATTGCCGTAGTGGGCATGGGTCAGTACGATGGGCTCTGAATAACTCTCGAACTGACCCCCTGACCTTCCTATTTCACCCAGATTCCCAACGGGTGCGTACCTCCCGACTTTCTCCCACCCTACTCTCACGATCGCCTTGTAGATGTGGCCAACCAAACATGTACCAGCAGGCATTCAGATGCAAAGTGTCTGGCGCGACATCGACTACCCCCGTCGCGCCAGGGAAGCCCCCCGTCTGGTGCGAGGACGACCCATCCAGGTGCACGAAGGGCGCCAAGCAGATGCTCTACTGGAACCAGCAAGAAGGTAACAATATATGGGTCCAGGGGCTGGATAAGACGGGCGCGCCGAAATCTCCCGCGTATAACAGCAAGTGCGGATTTGCTGAAGGTGCTCAGAATGATATATTTGCGACGGCGCCTGGCAAGGAACGACGCTGCTCCGCCAAAGCGAGGCGCGGATTCACTTTGCGCCAAGCGTTGTGACCTTCATGACCTACGTATATATATATACCCCTCCATCGTTGCGCGCAGGACGCATTCTCTGATTGGGCTTTTCGCTTCTCAACTCGATGTACCGACGCGCCATTTTGCGCAGTATAGTATGAGCGGTGATTGGCGTGAGTAAGAAGTAATAAAATAATGTGCAAATAATCAGCTATCTAAGATATACGGCCTGTCTAGATACCAGCACCTCCTCATACGTATTTGCCGAACAAAGGAATCAAAGACTGTGCGAGCGTGTAACTGAAGACGAGTTTCGGACCAACGACTAAGATCTGTACATGGAGAAGCATGCCACGTTCAACATTGCGCGAGGGTACACGGAGAGTGGACACGTACTTTAGGAGTCAAGCCCTTGAAGAACGCCGACGGCCCCTCGTGTTTGATGAGATCCCTGATGACAGTAAGCCCCGGCACCTTTTGCTCAAAGTTCGCATTTTGTATACGCGTCTTCACCGTATCGAGCGGCGCCGCGATCGTTATCGACGCGACCGCCCCGGCGATGGACGCGATGAAGTTCTGCGTCCACGTCGCCTTCGAGTAGTCCGTCACACCGAGCGCGTACTCTTTCGTTACCGCAGATGCACCGAAGAGCTGCGGATAGCGGCGATGTTAGAGTGCGACAAGGGACGAGAGGTGTATGTGTATCGGCTTACAGCGAAACTGCCAGGGGCATTCCGGGCCATCGTCCATCCCCAACCACGGTACAGCGTCGTGCCTTCCTCCATGAAGATACGCAGGAATCCGCGTCCTCGGAACGCTTCCGGGTTGACTTGACGCTTAATTTTGAGGGCATCTAGCGGGAGTAGCACCTATTCACAGCGTGAGCGACTAACGAAGGTCAATGGCATTAATCACGCACCACTTCACCAATCCCCGTCAAACTATGAGAGTAGCAGCGTTTCAGCAAGCTGCAAGTAGCTTCCGCAGCTCGCAGACACGCACCTTCCTGCCGTTGCTTGCATCATCATTTTCCCTTTGCGCTCTCCGAAAGTGTTCGTGAACTGGGTCTTGTAGTGCTTGTTTATCAAGTCGTTGAACCACGGCTGGCCGCCGAACTTGTAAACACGTTGTGCGACCTTGTAACCAGCAGCGTATCCGAGGCCGGGGAATAAGGAGAGCATTTTGCTGCCCAACAGCGCCATGGCTTTGTCGCGGAAGATGATGGGCGAAAGTGTCGAGAACGACACCTAGGCGCAATAATGAGCTACTGGAAACTATGAACAGCTACATGTATCCGCGTACCTTGCCCTTGTTACTCATCAACCGTTTCGCAACCGTATCCACAGGATGGAAAATGAGCAGCTCAGCAATGCCTACGCGTAAACGTGAGAGGGGCGCGAATGCATTGAATATTAAGAACGTACCAGAGGTTCCGGAGCCCAATACACGAGCTGTACCAGACTCTTTGCCCTTTCCTGATATTGACGGGGACATGGAGGATGTGAGTTTCGTTAGGTTTCGTTGAAATGGCACTCAGAGCTTCTCAGAGTCACAAATTTTTTAGCACCCGAGGATCTCACGTGTGTATCACGTGAGTGGGCCACTTACTTCCCAGACCGCTTTTGCTTTTGAGCATCATTTCGGAACCAACTCCTACATCCCGCACTCTACGAGCCTTGTCATCATTCAACGCGTCGCTGCCACCATTTTTTACAGTCGTTATTAGAGCGATCCTTTGCATGCCTATGGTAAATGTTCGTCTACAATCACCAACTTCAAGCTTCGCCTGCGAAACGGTTTCCGCAGCGTACCGACTCATGTAGCCAAAGTGGGGATCCCCACATCTCGTTTTGAACCTGATTTAAATGAATTTTTGCGCCGAGTAGGCACTGTACAGCAAACCATGTCTATGTGAGAATCCGGCCCTCAGAACCCGCGCAATCAACGACCCACGGGTATCCTTGTGCGTCATGTGGATGTTTGCTGATTGGATATTACCATTTAGAATGTTCAAATTTTGAGGGGCCTGCTTAGTGATCCACAGCGATATACTTCTATTGAAGACCATTCGCAGCCCAAGTATGGCTCAGATACGTGTCGGTTTCATTGGACTTTCTGCGTCTGGCTGGGCTGCCATTGCGCTTTTCCCTTCCTTCCAAGTGCCTTCTGTTCGCTCTTCCTTCGTCATTACCGCTCTCTGTACTTCTTCAGCCCCGTCTGCCTCGACCGCCGCCGCCCTCTATAAAGAGCAAGTGGGAAGCCCCATCAAGGCTTATCATGGGCCCGATGGGATATCCCAACTCGTGCGCGACCCCGAAGTCGATCTCGTGGTAGTATCGGTGAAGGCGCCTTCTCACAAAGAGCCAGTACTAGCCGCTATTGAAGCGGGCAAAGATGTGTTCGTCGAATGGCCCGCCGGGGCGACTCTCGAAGAAACCATGGAGATAGAGAAGCAGGCGAAAGCGAAAGGTGTAAGAGTGATAGTCGGTTTGCAAGGCAGACACTCAGCGACTACTAAAGTGGTGCGTCTCATGCTATCGCTACGGATGTCACCCCCATCAACTCGTGGTCTGAAGATCAAAGACACGATCGAGAGTGGAAAGCTAGGGAAGGTGTTGTCCAGTACTGTCGTACGTAATTTGACCTCCATAAGCCAAGTCGTGGACTCAGCAAACCTACAGATAGGTTCTATGTCGAGGGATAACTTGTATTGGGGTCCTCAAATCGGTGAAGGGAGTACATATATTTATCAGCCCCGCTCAGGTAAGGAGTCTTTGCTCGATCGCCTTGTAGAGCTGACAGACTCTTCCTGCAGGAGCCACCTTTTCCGAGATCATACTGGGCCACCAACTCGACACTTTCATCCACGTTCTGGGTAACTTCGCCTCCGTCTCTGCTACATCGACTATCATATACCCCTCCGCCGCTGTGGTGGACTCCAAATCCACACCGCCCCCGACCGTTCGCGTCACTGCCCCCGACCACGTTGCACTAACGGGTGTCCTCACGTCGGGGGCATTGGTAAGCATGATTTATCGTGCAGGGTATGAACCCACCCCGGGGAGAACTACGTTCCTATGGGAAATAGACTGCGAGAAAGGATCTATTCGCGTTGAAGCGCCCCCGCCGACGGGCCCTCGAAGCCATCTGATGAACATTTACGACATGCCGGTCTTCGTATGTGGAGAGAAGGTCGAGTTCGACGGTGCTGGTCTCTTAGGAAATTTAGCGGCAAGCTGGCTGGGCTATCTGAAGCAGAAAAGAGGCGAAGGGCAAGGCGGGTATGTGACAATCGAAGAGGCGGTGAAAAACAGGCAGCTGCTAGACGCAATTGAAGAAAGCGCGAGAGAAGGGAAGACTGTTAACTTGTAGTTTCAACGTCTCACCTTAACTCAAATGTGGCTGAATCTAAAGGTAAGTGTTCTTTTGTGCCGCGTGGCGTCATCCTCATTCTTATCAGTGATCATGGAAAGCGATAGAAGTGTAGCTCCCGACTGATCATCATTCCTGGAGACGATTTAGTTTGTAGGTCCACTTGTGAGTAAGCTAGCTTACCAAACTGTTCGTTTGGTCCAAATGATCTATGGAACGAAGCGAGAAACAATCCCATGATGGGTATTTGGTTAAGCAGGCTCAGTTCCCCATCGTGACACACTTCTGATTGTACTGAGTGTCCCATTTCTCATAGGCTCCATTTCCTGATAAAAGGCAGAGGTCGCATACTTCTATGATTAAGCAACTATGGCCCAGATACGCATCGGTTTCATTGGTCTTTCCACAACCGGCTGGGCTGCGATCGCACTCTTTCCTTCGTTACAAGTGCCCTCTGTCCGCTCTTCCTACGTTGTCACTGCTCTGTGCACTTCATCGGCTGCGTCCGCCTCTACCGCTGCGGAACATTACGGACGTGAGACAGGGAGGCCCATCAAGGCGTATTATGGAGATGATGGCATATCCCAGATTGTTCAGGACCCAGACGTTGATTTAGTGGTGGTATCAATCAAGGCCCCTACGCACAGGGGACCTGTTTTGGCCGCCATCGAGGCCGGGAAGGATGTCTTCGTAGAGTGGCCGGCTGGCTCAAGCCTAGAGGAAACCATGGAGTTCCAGAGACAAGCGAAGGCTAAAGGGGTGAAAGTGATGGTTGGTTTGCAAGGCCGGCATTCCGCAGCATCCAAAGTGGTGAGCTAGCAGCCGCTGATATTCGACGCGAAATTTATACGCTCAGGTTAAAGGTGTGATCGATAGCGGAAGGCTGGGGAAAGTGCTGTCAAGTACCATGGTACGTAACTTGATCTTAGCGCTAGCCCGCTTCTCAGTGAACTCTCATGTCAGGTGGGGTTCATGCCGCGGGAGAGCCTGTATTGGGGGCCCACTGTCAATGAGAGGAGGGCGTACATTCATCAGCCCGGGTCAGGTCAGCGGCGTGTACCTAGTTCTTGTCATAAGAAGCACTGACCATCCGCACAGGCGTCTCGTTTGCCGAGATCATACTCGGTCATCAACTCGATACCTTCACCCATATTCTGGGCGACTTCGCCACTATCTCTGCGATAACAGCGACCATGTACCCTACCGCAACTGTCGTTGGCTCCGAATCAACTCTACCTCCCACCATTCCCGCCGCATATCCAGACCACATAGCACTGTCAGGGATGCTCACGTCCGGCGCGCTCGTCAGCATCCACTATCGCGCAGGTTATCCATCGACCCCTGGACGGCGCGGATTCCTGTGGGAGATCGACTGCGAGAATGGATCCATTCGCGTGGAACCTGCCACAGAAAATGGTAACCTGATGAATATCTACGACATGGCCGTCTACGTATGCGGAGAAAGGATTGAGCTTGAAGGTTCTGGTCTTCTGGCGCATTTGGCAGCCACCTGGCTGGAATATTTGAAGGAGAAAAGCGGTCAGGGGGAAGGCGCGTATGTCACAATCGAGGAAGCGGTGAAGAACAGGGGACTGTTAGAGGCAATCGAACGCAGCGCCCGTGACGGCAAGAGCGTCCATTTGTAGTACAAAATTTATATGTTGCAAGTAGCCTAGCCGACCAGAATTCGTCGTTCTCTTCTCCTTCCCATAAGAAGAGGGACAAGCACGCGGTCGCGTGAATGGGGCCAGGCGGCAGCCTTGCTGTTATTGAACATCGAAGTAACGCAGGGGAAAAAAGGAAACGAAGCCAATTTCCCCACGTTTACGTTGCTTCATCTCCTGCGCTGCTACCTTCGTAGCCATGAGCCATGAGCCATGAGCCAAGAACCATTCGAATTCGGAAAGGAAACGCCAAAAACCTGGGCTTCGCTGGCAATTGTGTCGCTGTGTCGCATTTCGATGAGCGTCGTGGTGTACCCATTCACCAAGATGCAACTGAATTTTGAAACGACCGCTACATAGAAAAACCATGTAAACATTGAAACCGAGTGAGCAACCGGGATGCTCTTACCGCGTGTTAGGGTTACGAGGCACGGAGAGGAATTGAGACTGTAACAGAGCATCGACCGCAGCGTAGGATTTGATACCGGACAGTCGGTTGAGTCTTGACATCATAAGAGACCCCGTTAAGCTGCTTCGAGTCTGGAGTCCTTCAAGGCCCCTGCCTTCTCCCTGGTACCAACGAGCGATGGTTTCTTTCTGGTTTTGGGCCGTCATAAACAGACAACGCAGGTGTTTTGCTGTGGGTAAGCGTAAGCGTCAGTCCGGAGTAAAATACGTGGTAGGGACTAGGTAATACCTTGAATTCGCCATCATCCACGAAAGAACGGAATGTAGCAAATAATTCTTCTTCGCGGCGGGAGGGCTCGCGATGTGTCTCCTCACGGCGCATCTCCTCATGAATGAACGTATTTATGGCATTTGTCACCTCCTCTTGGCATCCGTTTCCAAACACAAAAGTCCCGCCCTACTCATAGTGCAAGCCGGTTAGTCTCTATGGGACTTCGTGATGTCAAATACCAACCCAGATTAGCCCCTGATCGTGCGTCTTCATAGTGACGACTCTAAGTTATGTCCGCCACCCTGGACATACTGTGCCTAGAAGGGTACGAGCAGTTGATAACATGCAATACATACCTTGAGAGCCTCGAATAAATCCGAACCTTCACCGTCTTCCTTTACATTCGTTACCTTTCCCCAATGCCCATTTAGTACGTCGATCTCCATTTCGAGTATATGGTCGATAGTGAGCGCGTATTGGTTCGACGTGCTAAGGGGGTAACCGGCACCTAACAGGAAGCTTGCGACTCCACCGATACACCAACGACATTCTTGCCATAGACCTGGGCCCATAGACATCCTGCACCAACATCGATATAAGCTTCATGGCTGAAATCAATCTTATCAAAAAAGGTCGTGCGCGGGTATCTGAGTGCTTGCGTACTTGAGGCCTTGAGTCGTAGGTCGTAGGCCGTGGCGAGCCAGAATACCAAAGTCCCACAGTCGAGCAAAGTCCCAAAGTCCCAAAGTCGAGCGGTACCCCGATTCCCTGCGCTTCGGTATGCCTGCGCTGGACTTTGGAGGCGGGTGCCAGTGCGCTGTTGACGCTGTTATGGAGCTGTCCCGCTGCACCCAAGTTGTACTGCTGCACCTAAATTGTACCACTACGCCACTCTGCCGCCGCGTACGCGCTGTCCATCTGATTCCACGGAGGTCCCGCTGCCCGGTACCTCTCCTTCGGCGATCCGGAGAGTCGAGACCCTTCTGTTACTTGTAAAGCGATGCTGTTGGGTTGGGCCTTGGGTTGGGCCTTGGGTTGGTACTTGGTGGTGGGAGTACTTGGAAGTGAGCAACCCAGAAGGCCGGTATGCGATTGCGCTGTGATTCGATTGCACTGGGGTTCGAGTGGGGTTCGATCGGGTTGATAAGGGGGTCAGACGGATCAGACGGTGTATAGAGAGAAAGAGTGTGTATAGTGGAAGGGGAAGGGTGAACGGTGCCTCTGCGTTGCGCCCGCGCTGGGCACGGTGATACAGCGATGGCGCGTTGTCGGGCATGTTTGTGGGTACTGAATACGCCAACTTTGAAAGTTTGAAAGGAGTCGCTGGGTCCTCCAGACACCCGATATCAAACCGATACACGACGATCGATATCAAACCGAAACACGACGCCTGACACACGACACCGCCGGGACTTGCGCAGAGATTGCGAAGAACTCGTGGAGGTGGAGGTGCGGAGGTGCGGAGGTGCGGAGGTGGAGGCGAACCAACCCAGCACTCTCTCAAGCACGATCGAAGGTGGCGGAACCCGCAGCAGAAGAGGACGAAGCGGGAGATTGAGTCGTCCGAGTCCACGGGACATCGATTTGATGGACGTCGAATATCTGGACGATCGGGCACAACTCGTGACGCGACACGGTGCAGAGCTAGAATACACTGATCATACGCATAGATTCATACGCGTATGCGATACCAGCGCGCCTTGCGAAGAAATCGTGAAGGTGTGGAGGTGGAGGCGAACCAAACCAGCACTCTCTCAAACACGAAGGCGCAGGCAGTAGAACACGAAGGCGCAATTGGCAGTAGGATACAAAGGCTGTAAAGAATGAAGGCAGTGCTGACGCCGAAGGAGAGATCGCAGGGACTCTGTGGACGAGAAGGCGGGGGCAGTTCGGAGCTGGATCTTGGACGGGGCGACTAGGGATCGTCGCCGGTCGTTGTTGTTTGGGAGGTACGCGCCTCTCTATCATCAACCCCCTTGTATACTAAGGATACGCCGTTACTCGATTTACTCTCCTCCTACACTTACCGCCTACGCATATAACCGCACCGCTCCTTCACATCCTTCAGTCCTCTTACACCTGTAATCACCAGACACCCCGTCACCGCCACGGCCAACGCAGTAGCTACTAGAAGGAGAAGCGAAACGATGGCCACAGCGATGACGATGACGATGCTCCCCCACTCACACCAACACTACCTCCCGGTACCATCCAACGGCACCCCTAATCCGCATTCGAACGCACTGCCAGAATCGTGCCGCGAGCCCTACACCAACCGCACCATCTCGCTCGCTGCGTCGCCCCTTTACGCTCCTTCCTCACCATCGACATCGACGTCAAGGTCCCTCCCTTCGGCGTATAATGTGGAGCAACAGATCCTCGCGCCGAATTCGATTCTCTACACCTCTACCCAGACGTCCAGCACGCCTTCGGCAGGTGTAAGTGTGAGAGGACGACCGGAGAACAGGGCGAGTGCGAATCCGAGTGTGAATATATGGCAGTTCACCGCCCCTTCTCCTTCCCCATCCCCTTCCCCATCAAAATCCACTCCTCCCGCACCCTCTACTCCTCCTCTCATCAAATCACCAACACCTCCACCCAAATCCACACCCACACCAAAGCCAACGCTTACCCCGTCCCCCGAATCCCTCGAGCTCGCAAAAGCAAAGGCCCAGTCCCTGCAGCGCTCGCGCGCGCGCGTCGTGGCCGGTATGATCCTCCACCGCGTGTATTGTCACGCGCCGCGACCCAACTCTCCTTGCCGGCCTCCCTCATCCCGCTCTCTTACCTCTCTTGCTTCTCGCACTCCCGACTCCGCACGTCCTCGGGGACGTTCAACCACCCCAACCCCAACCCCCGCATCCACATCCGTATCCATAAGCGCCGAGGGTGCTGGTGGAGGAGGTGGGGGAAGTCGGTTAAAAGAGGTGATCTACTCGTGTTATTGGGACGACGACGACGATTCTTCGTCTGACACTGAATCCGAAGGCCAAGGAGGAGGAGGGAGTGATGCCGAGAGCGAGGGGACCTTAGTTGACGAGGAGCTTGAGCGTGGGGAGAAGGGGAAGGTGGAGTTCGGTGAGGAGGACGTGGAGGGGAAGGACGTGGTCCACACTCGCTACTCACCAAATCCACTACCCACCAACCCTCGCTACCAAATCACTCATTCATCTATGTCCCATTAGATCTCTCATTGGCATTCTCACTCTCGTCGTTTTCATTCTCAGTGTAATAAGGTTCTGTCTGTCGTTTGCCGTTTGTTGTAGATTGTAGATCTAGAGGCGTTGTCGTAACGCGCCTAACGTTCAATATAATATCAATACGAGGCCTAATCGATAATCGGCAATCCGTCCAACGCTCTCGCAGTTATCCGATCCCGCACCAGACGTATTGTCGCTCTGCGTACCATCCAACCATCCAACCATCCAGCCTTCGCCCAAGTTGCAGCCCCGTCTCGGAGTTGCGCTCTTCTCCCATGGCCAGTTTGTTCGCCTCCATGCAGACATAAACCCTGCCCGCAAGGTCGATGGCACGTAGGCAGCGACTCACGAGTGCGCCTGGCACTCTCCGAGAAGAGGGCACCCCTATCCAGAAACGTCTGCCGCGGGAGATGCCGAGTCCTGGGAAAGGACAGAGGAAGGGACAGAGATTGCGAATGTGACGATACTTGGACTACGCGTCCCACTATCTCCATGCCCTTTGGCGAAATCGTCTGCGGGTCACCAGGAAGTGGGAAATCCACCTACTGCTATGGCAAATACCAGCTTCTCACCGCCCTCGCCCGCCCGATCTCTGTCGTCAACCTCGACCCCGCGAACGAGCACATCCCGTACCCGTGCGCCGTCGACATCTCCGCCCTCATCACGCTGAAGGACGCCATGGACGCGCACGGCCTCGGCCCGAACGGCGGCATGCTCTACTGCTTGGAGTATCTCGAGGAGAACTTCGACTGGCTCGAGGAGCGGCTGACGGCGCTCGGGCCCGACGCGTATATCCTGTTCGATCTCCCCGGCCAGGTCGAACTCAGCACGAACCACGACAGCGTGAAGCGCATCATACAGAGGCTCGCGAAGAGCGGGTTTCGCGTGCGTCCCCTCTCCGTCTTTGTATAACGAACGCCCTACCGACGGCTGTAGGCAGCTCGCCGCCGTCCACCTCTGCGACGCGCACTACGTGACGGATGCTGCGAAATACATATCTGTCCTGCTGCTCTCCCTGCGCACGATGCTGCACCTCGAGCTGCCCCACGTAAACGTGCTCTCGAAAGTCGATCTAATCGCCCAATACGGGGATCTAGGTACGCACACACCGCCAGCATATCGAGCGTTTATGTACTTACGGGGGATACAGACTTTAATCTAGATTTCTACACCGAAGTGCAGGACCTGTCCTACCTAGAAAACGCGCTGTCCGCCGCCTCGCCCCGCTACGCGGCGCTCAACATGGCGATCACGTCGCTGATCGAGGACTACGGGCTCGTGGGCTTCGAAACGCTCGCAGTCGAAGTGCGTATATATTTCTCCCACCCTCTATCCCTTTATACCCCTCTCATTCGGTCATTCGCGCGGTAGGACAAAGCATCGATGCTGAACCTGTGCCGCGTCATCGATCGCGCGACGGGGTATGTGTTTGTGCCGCCGGCGGGATCCAGTGCCCCGCCGGGGGCGGTGGAGGAGGGCGACAAGCCGCTGGCATCGCGCCCGAATGCGTACGCGCTGTTCTCGAGCGCTGCTGGATCCATCAAGGGGCCCGGGAGCGATGTGCGGGATGTCCAGGAGCGGTGGATAGACGCGCGGGAGGCGTGGGACGCATACCAGAATAGGGAGTGGCGGCGGGAGGGCGAGGCGGTGCGCGACGAGGCGGCGAGGGGGGAGGGGATCCGGCGGAGGGAGGGTGAGGGTGAGAAATGAAGTTTGGGATTTGGGATTGAACGGATTTGGGTTGGATCTGCGAGGGAAAGTGCACTTGGAGGTAAGGCATCATGCATCAATATCGATGCGGGGGTGGAGGGAGAGTGGGGCTCAGCGAAAAGAGGTGTTGTATCCGTGTTAATGGGATGATGGGATGGGGACGGGCATCCTGCGAGTGGAGATCTGCCCTCGGCGTACGCCGCGCGCTGCGCATTACTGTCTTCCGAACCGTGTCCGTAGACTGTCGATGTCCTCGTCGAACTCCATTGACCATTGAATATTGAGCATTCATAGACATCGCTGAGTTCAGCAGCTCGAAGCTGAAGCTGAAGGTTGCCCAAGCTCTCGCTCATTCACGTCTCACGTCTCGCGTCTCACATCTCACGTTTCAAGATCTCGCCTCTCACCTCCAGTGCGAGGGCGAAGAAGGACGGCGGGAGGAACGCGTAGCCGCCGCAATCGGCGACGAGCTGCCCGCTCCGCCGGTGATCCTTCATGACGTTGACGGGGTGGATGTCGGACGCGCAGAGCATCAGCCCGGTATGCGCGACCTCGCTCTTCAAGTCTACATGCCACTGCGTCCGTTCTGTCGCAGCCAGGATCTGCATGGATAAAGGGGTGTTGGAAAGGGGGTGAAGCTCACGCCGTTCACATGGCCCTCTAGCTCCTCGACGGTTTCGTACCAAATATCGGATGTCTGGTCGATGAAGAAGGGGTGCTCGAGGATGCCGCCCCCGGGTCCAGGCACCCAACTGGGGCTCGGTATCTTGAGCAGAACCTGCACTGCAGTGGCGATGCACGCGATATCAGCCCTAGAGTGCTTGCATATGCGGCCGGCGATGTACTCGGAGACAATGAACCCTACGTGGCCCGATGTGAATGCGAGGTAGACGCGCGGAGCACGCACGGCGGCAGTCTCGTGCTCCTCGAGGTATTGCGCGACGAGCTGCTGGGTCTTGCCCTCGTTCATCCTTATGTTGGGAATAAACCTGACCCAGATGTCGCTGACGTCGCGATCAGACGTGCAGGAGAGGCGGATGCGCACACCGCTGATGTTGGTGTTGGTCGTCTGGGAGCTAATCTGTTCAAAACTCTGCTTTATGATCGACTCGCAGTCCGGGATATTTGGAGGCTTGTCTTTATCATCGATGTGGACGGTGACTAGTTGACTTTGTGGCTGGCAGACATAGTGATCAAGCGAATATTCAAATTTTTTCAATTTCAATTTCGATTTGAGTAACTGACGAACACAAGCAGCAACTCATAAGGCAACTGCTTAACCCGATAAGATGTTTCGATTTCCAACTTCGTAGCTCTTGTCCGCCACTTACTTAAACTTTCGGCCTAAATAACGGGGGTCTCTTGCAAATACATTATAAACTTTGTGCAGAAATACGACGAACATGAAGGGAAAAGGTGCTGAACAGGTGCGGTAGCGTCCAATGATGTGTGGGACATCACACAACTCGCTTGAATACCCTTGATACCAGAGTATCCGACCCAGCGCGTTTCAATGCAAGTGTCAACCACTTTCCATCAGCACTCAGATGTCCCGACACTTTCCAGGTCACCCCACTGGAGGTGGCGGTACGTGTGAATGAGATGCTAGACTTTGAGGCGACCTTGAAGTCGCTGAGCTCGTATTTATTTTTCGGGGGGGACGGGAGAGACTTCTCGCTGGGGTTTCCTGAGCCGGCAAACCCTGTGTAAGTGGTGGTCCAGTGTTCATGACCATCGGCTACAATCTTGCCACCGGGCGTCTTTTTGAGCGTGAAGTTAGCCATCGACTTGTAGTGGTACTTGTCATTTGAGGTGATGCCGCTATCGCTGCGCTGCCATTTGCCAACGACTGAGTGATAGTAATACTAGTAAGACACCGCGAGGCATCATTGAAATGGCAAAGGAACGTACATTGAGAGGCCATATGGCTTTGAGGAGGCTTGAGCTCTACGCCGAATTTGAGTTTGAGAGGACTGTCTAAACTCAAACCAGCGCCTTTTAGCAGCCCGTTCTTATCCGTAATATACTCCTCAGTTGTAAACAGCTGGGTTTTGCTAGCGCCGAATACAGCCTTGTACCCCTCTCGCTGCGCAATGCTGAGTTTAACGTTCTCCACATTGAAGGGGGGAGGGACACTGTTCTTCAGGATGCGGCTAATTGTCTTGCTACTAGAGATCTCGGATGGCAGACGCTCTTTGACATTGACAATCCCGTTTGCGTCGAATACACTATAGTAGACTGCAAGGATAGAGTAGATTTAGACCAATGTTGATTGGGGTGGTTTAGTAGACGACTCACTGTAAGTCGGCGCCATGAAATGCGTGAAGAGTGTTGGGCGAAGCAGAAGTGGGTACCGTGAGGACTTCCAATAGCTCTGACATGCTTTTAAGTGCACCACAACTGGGAGAGGCAGTTCCGTAGGCGCCCCGCTAGAATATGTCCGTGATGGACAGGTATCTGGCAGTGATACGCGCCGGATTTTAGCACAGCAGGGCTCAGTGACCGTAGTCCTTTCGTGTCTGTTCCATTGTTCATGTACAACTGGAGCAACACTTGTGATGCTGATAATCAATCAGCGTAATGGAAGCGTTGGATGATATGACTCAAAGGGGAATCGTAAAGTATTCACCTTTTTATTGGGGGCTCGAACTCAATAGACGATTAATGGCGAGCCGTGACCTGTAGTGTGAAACGACTATTGAATGAGTCAGTCCTACAAGGCGCGTCTACCCATAGGGAGCAGATATCACGTCAGCCCAGCCGAGATTCCCAATGTACGGGACTACTCATTTATGTGACTGATAACGATAATTCCGCTTGCACGAAGTCACTTGAGGACTTTCCACGATGTCAATACCTTTGAGCTCATTGATATCGTCTGCACCCAATCTGCACCCAGCAAATTTGGGCCAACTACGCAAGTATCCACGCCCGCCGCCTCCCGTGCGAGCAGTCACTCCTTTAGCTCGGAGAGCATCATGTCCTGGTTTTGTATGAGCATGAAGTCGTACAAATGGAATTTCTTGAGCGGCGGGAACGAGAACAACGCGGCGCCAGCCTGATTTGGGGGTGGCGCTTGGGTGGCGCCTCCCCAGGACATGGGATCGCAACGAACTCGATTGTGCCTTTCAATCAAAATTGGCGAAGCACGTTTCGTCGGAACAAGCGCAGAAGGTCTCGGGCTGTTGTCTCATCGTCAGAGCAGAGATCGAAGGAGGTGAGGATGGCCAAATGATGGAGCCCGAAATTTCCCGTGTCGCGAAATTGCAGTCTGTGTCTTTATCATCGATGAGGAAGGTTACTTTGTGGCTGACGGATGGTGATCAAGTATTGAATATCGGATATCAATTTGAATAACTGACGAACCCACTGACACAGACTTCGTGCAGAATCATGAAGAACACAAACGGGAAATTTGTTAAACAGGTGCAGGGTACATCACCAGTCTCGCTTATATGTCCTCTTCACTGGGGGGCGCCCTGCTCTTCTCATCGTAAGCCTCAACCTTTTCCCGTCGGCAGTCAATTCGCCCGACACTTTGTAGACGACTCCATTGGCGTTGATGCGTGTGAATGAGATAGCGGAGCCGTCGACCTCGAAATCGCTGAGTGATATGTCATACGGGGTGGGGGAGGGAAGCGCCGCGTCGCTGCTTCCTTCTGAGTCGACGAATCCCGTGTAAGTGGTGGTATAATGTTCAAGGCCACCGACCGCTGCGAGCTTGCCCCCGGCCGTCTTTCTGAGAGTGAAGTATGTCATATGTTTGTAGTGGTAAGTTGCGTCTGATCTGGAATGGGTTTCCTGCCATTTGCCAACATCTAACCATAGTAGTCAGACCGGTGAGACATTCAAATGAAGCGCTAAGTATTGCATAGTCAGAAACGCACATTGTTCGACATCGCTTTGAGGAACCTTGAGCTTCACCAGGAATTTAAGTCCGAGAGGGTACGTTAAACTCAAACCAGCGCCTTTCAGCAGCCCATTCTTCTCGGTGATTTGTTCCTGAGATGAGGGAGTGAACAGCTGCGCCCCAGCGGCTTCGAAGACAGCCTGGTGCCCTTCATGCTGTGCAATGCTCAGTTTAACGTTTGCCACGTTGAAGGGCGGAGTGATGTAGCTCTTCAGGATGCGGCCAATTGTCTTGCTGCTGGAGATCTCGAATGGCAGGGGGTTCTTGACGTTGACAACCCCATTTGTGTCGTATACACGGTAGTAGACTGTAAGTGCGCGAAGGTCAGGTCAAAGTTGACTGGGGCGGCTGGTAGTCGACCCACTGTAAGTTGGCGCCATTGCGATGAGCTACGATGTTGGCAAAGATAGAAAATGTATGTCGAGATTATGAGTCGTCGGAGGGAGTAGAAGGGGGTACCCGTGGGCTAGCTGACTCTTGTACTAACATGCTTATAAGTGTATTGCGGTGGGAGATCCCTAAGCGCCCTACTCGTGATGGACAGGAATCTGTCAGTGCACTAATACGCGCCGGGCTTGAATACGGCAGGATTCAACGCGCTTAATGATCATGCCACTCCCTTCCGTGAACGCAGCAGATGGCGGCAGCTTGATTCTGAGCGACAGGACTCGATGTCTTAAGCGTCAAGAACCCTGACATAGGAAAAAGCGCGTTACTTAGTTCTTCCGCGTTCCTTCATCGCTCACAACACGCACTTTCTTCGTCTGAAACCGATCATCAATCGATGCAATGGAAGCGCTAGATGGTATAGCTTAATGGAGGATCATACCCAACAAATGCTTCTCTAAACGCCGCGACAGGCGGCCGTGTGTGTGTGCGGATTGGTGGATGATTCGTGACGCAAACTCAAGAAGTCGACTGACGAGGAACCGACACGCCTGTTGAATGGGGTGGTCGTACAAGAATGCATATACTCTTGGAAGAAGCAGAAAACGCGTCAGCCCAGCCGAGAATTCTAAATCCCCATACTGCTCGCCTATGTGACTGGTTCAATGATACCTCCGCCGGGACGAAGCCGCTTGAGGACTGTCTACGATATGAATGATACCTTTAAACTCGTTGATATCGTCTGCGTCCAGCAATTTTGGGCCAACTACCCAAGTATCTGCCCCCGCGCCCGCCGCCTTCCGTGCGAGCAGTTGCTCCTTTAACTTGGAGAACATCATGTCCCGGCGATGTATGAACATGAAGTCGTACAAATGAATCTTCTTGAGCGACGGTAGCGAGAATGATGTGGCGTCAGCTTGATCTGGGGGAGGTGTCTCCCTGCCTAGGACGTGGAGTATGTCGATCGTACAATCGCAATGCAACTCGGTCGTGTCTTTTATTTGACGGAGCACGTTTTGTCGAAAGGCGCGTAAAGGGTCTCCAGTGGTTACCTCGTCGTCAGAGTATAAATGGAAAGTGGGAGGGATGGTGGTCGGCGGACAAAGCCCGAAAACTGGAGCCTCCGTCTCGAAATTTCCCGTGCCGCGTACCTGCAGATCGAAAAATGGTATCACCGATGCTGATTCTCGCCCGTCGACGGGGCACCCTCCCCACACTCGCACCCATGCAAGAGTGGTGTAGGACAGAAAGTACAAGAGAGTACAGCTCGAAATGCGAGTGGGAGTCCGGCGGAAGGGTAGGAAGGCTTGCATAGATGGCAGCGATGACGGGAGTAGCAGTCTCGGCCTTGGCTTTGCCTGTGTGCAACAGTTTTATCGTCTTGATGAGAGGCGCTGTGATGCACGACATCATTCCTAGGTTGAACAAGTCGACATCCTCGATAAACAGGTGTGTTAAGTTCGGGAGGCTTGGCGGGACCGGCTGATTTTGCGGCGCAAGCGCGTTGGCTAGAGTGAGAGATGACAGGAGAGGAAGGTTATTCAATAAGGAGAAGAAGTTGATGGGGTCTGTGTGATGTGGTGTACTGTGTTGCATGCCGCGGTAGGCTTCTCAATTGGAACTGATCCTGAGGGTGCGGAGGTTAGTCAGAGTTGCAGCCGTGCTCGCTTTGAAGGTATAACCAGACAAGGACAGATGTTGTAGTGCCGGAAACGCGTCACCATCTGCGGCGAATTGAAACAAATCCGCAGGGGAGTTTGTAGTATCTTCGAGCGAAAGAATCTTGAGTTGCGGTGTTGGCTCCAATGTGATGCGCCTAACCCACGAGTCCGCGTCGCGCCCCTCGAGCTGCAGAGTGATTTCTTTCAATCGATCGAGGTGATTGAGCACAGCCAGCACGCTCTCCTCGCTGGAGCCACCGGATCCACGTAGGTATAAAGGCGCCGAGGCGGCACGGTCCAAAAACAGCCGAACGATACGAGGTGGTGCAAATGCAAATATGCAGCCCCAGAGGCAAGGCGAATCGAGCGCGACCGCACGCCAAAGTCGACACACCTGCGTGGCTGGGAGTAGGTGTGCGTAGGCTTCCTGTGGTTTGGGAGCCGAAGGAAAAGTCGCATCCAGTGTGCCTCAAAGATGATTGACAGGATGTTGTCGGAACTTTGGATACGGTGAGCAGGTGCGTGTTCTTGTGCTCTTTGAGGCATCGGATTTCTGCTTGAATCACGCTGATCTCGTGGTTTAGGGATTCTATCTTCTCGTCTATTTCCTGTATACTGGGCCGGCCGGTGAGGAACGATGATGCGAGCATGGTCCGGTCTCCACACGCTCAGTGCACGCTACCGACTACCGGTCATTAAGCAATTAAGGACGGGAACGGTAGCGACGAATCAAATAATATGGTGCTCACTAAGTTGTGATCACAGGACTTCTTGTGGTGGCTGGGTTCAGGACCTTGGGTTGCCGGGCCGCTACGACACGAGGAATGATGTGTAAGCAAAACGAGCAAAACGCGTCGTTGGCACTGGATCATCTTGGGACGACTAGGACTGTAGTCAATCCGCAATAACCCTTCGTGTTATGAAGGAAAGGTGCAAGCGGCGCGGAGAATGGCTGTCAAGACTCCATCTTCAGGTGGAAGTTTGGACATGGTGAGTGACTATGTGTTTTTGTATTCTCTAAAAGATCAGGTTTATGTCTGGTTAATCTTCGAGTCTACCTCTTCGACGGTCCGCGAATTGCTCAAGGAGGACGATGTAAGCAGGAGATTCTGGTCTGACACGCTTGAGACCGTGCTGCTAGAGATCAAAGTTAAGAAACAGTAGCAGTAGCGAATAGGCGCCAGCAGCAAATAGGCGCCAGCAGCAAATAGTTATAAATCCATAAATCCATCTGCTGGGCGGAGTATGGAAATCATGGCGCTCAACAACATCTCATTCGTGCCTCAAAATTCACCTCTTCTTCAGCCATGGTAGGGGTGTTAGAATACGCTTTCGCCATCGGTGGCCTCGCCCTCTGCGTGTCTTTGACAACTTCCAGGAGGCGGAGTCCACCGGGCAACCTCAGCCTGCCCCCCGCCTACGGTCCATGGTATCTACCCTATCCAATCCGTGGACTCCTAGCCATGGCGAAGCTAGGCATGGACGAAGACAATTTCCTTCTTTCCCTGCGACGTGATTACGGACCCGTTGTCCATCTTCCATGGCCCCTCAACCAGATTTTCGTTCTCGACGGGACTCTTATCCAAAAAGTGTACGGTGCCCCATCTTCGACACTATCGTTCACGGCAATACGACGGAAATTCCAGACGATCATTTTTGGCTCTCCATGGAAAATTTCTCAGGGCCCTGGCCTTACTCGCATGTTCCCCGTTCACGCCAAAGATCTCGCCAACCTTCGCCTAGACGCTCCAATTGAGCGTTTCACGCGTGTTGTCCGGGCGAAAGTAGCACAGCTCAAGGAACATATTGAATCGTCGCCTGAGCAGGCCGTTGAAATCCCGATTGCCAAGTGGGTCATTGATACGATGTTCGAAGCTGCCACAAGCGGCCTGTTTGGGGAGGAATTCTGCGAGCGGACACTGAAGGCAGGATTACAGCGGGATTTCAACCGATTCGACGCATCCTTCCCCCTTTTGGCTGCAGAGATGATCCCAATGGCACTCTACTCGCTCGTACCGCCCATAGCAGACGGGATGAAGGGTCGGGAAGCGATGTTCTCAGTGCTCACACAATGGGTTGAGGATGGCCTCCCCGGTCTCGACGAAGGGCTCATTCACGACATGGCTCGGATGGGATTGGCTGAAGGTTATACCTCGAGAGAGATAGCCACCCTTCTTTTGGGCGATCTTTGGGCCCTTCAAGCAAACGCGCCATATGCTGCTTCCGCGCTTCTCCTTTACATCCTCCAAAGTGACATCCTGGACCAAGTGCGTGAGGAGATAGATGCTTTGCCCAAGCAGAGCGAAGATACGTTGGACCCGGTCGTGACCTTGAAAACCCTAGCCTCGATGCCTTTAGTCGCATCATGCGTGCAGGAGACCGTCAGGATGAATACCTCGAGTTTCAGCATTAGGGTCGTTGAAAAGGATTTTGTATTGTCTGCATCAGGCGAGGGAGGGATATTCATCCCCGCTGGTATGCGCGTCGTGTGCATTACTCGCGTTGGACATCTCATAGATGAACTGTGGGGGGCCAATCCCGAGTCGTGGATTGGCGATCGCTTCTTGGCCGAAAAGCAGGGCGACGCCCTCAGCTCGAAGAGGTCTAGAGAGATGAATGGCTTTGGAGGCGGAATATCCATCGTGAGTAGCGTGCGTGCGGAGAGTCTTGATTGATGCTCAATTTTGGGCGAATCACAGTGCGAAGGGCGCCATCTAGCAACGGCTGAGCTCAAATCCATCCTAACCATTATGCTTTCGAGCTTGGACATCACGCCTCTCAAGCACGTTGCAGATCCGAGGATTCCCATTGCTACCGCGAACAACCTTTGGAAAGGACTCCAGCCGAGCAGAGATCTCACGCGTCCGGGACTGGGGGCGTTCCAGTTCGGAGCATCTGACGTGATTGCGAGAGTAACAAAACGCAAATCGTCGTAGCGGCACATCCATTTGGATTGCACTAATATATGAGTCCGAATAATTTATTACCCCGTCACCGCACCGTATGCACACTTTCGCAGCGATTACATATCTATGTCGCGATACATCTTGAGTTGTTCGCGCATCCTTTGGTTCTGGCCTGGCGTAAACTGTGATTGGCAGTAATCGCTCGTGTAGTCCATGATGTTGTCTGATCAGAGTTGGTAAGCTAAATGCCTATGGGGAGAGCGGCGAAAGGTAGCTTACATAGCGGATCCCATTGGCCTTTGATGCAGCTGGAACGAGGGAAGATACACTCGTATTGTGCTTCTTGAGGAGGCGTATCGTCGACGTAGTCTCCTGGCTCGTCGCATGAATTCATGAAGACGTGATACAGACCACACCAATGGCCCGCTTCGTGGAGTAGCGTCTGCATTATCGGGTAAGTAAGCAAAGAAATCAATATCGATACATCGCTGGAAATGAATTCCCGAGCTCACCTTTCCTCTATGCTTCCCCTCGAAATCGCCGGGCAAGGTGGTATGTCGCACTACCACACCATCCATCCATTCTGGGTTCAACGGGTATTCATAAGGGAAGGTCGCCCAACCAAAGGCGGTTTCATAAGTGTTGCTACGAGGTCGGGTTAACCATGCTTCGACGCTCGATGGCGTTAAGCTTGGTGTGACTTACTCAACAGAATAAACATTCAGGTCAGCCTTCCCTCCTTTCTTAAGAGCTTGTTTCATTTCGAATTCGCCCGTCCTTTCATGGAACAGGACACATTAGAAAGGAGGAGGAAGATTTACTAGAGGACGTACGAGTTCCCGCTGACATTTCTGAACCACACCTCGTTGGTCGTGCGCGAAACATTAACGAGGTTCCACCGTATACCCGCGTCCTTGAAGTGGTAATTCATAATGTCTATTGACGTGTTAATGAACAGCGGGCTGTACACCGTATCAGCAACATGTCCTTTTACGAAGACAGGAAATTCAAAGACGGCCTTACTTAGTATCCCCGCCCTCCTCCGTTTCGTTCAACCTGACGACGTGCCAGTACACGTTAAGTGCCGCTTCTTTGTGCGCTCCTCGGGCTTGCAAGCTCGACGAAGGCACTCGGTTTGCCTGGAAGTGCTTCTCCGCAGCCGCGATTGCGGATTCGTCGGCATTCGCGGAGCATTTTCTATGAGAATGATAGCACGCCAAGTTAGTCAAATCGCACACACGAATAATCAAACATAAACTTACTTGGGATTGTGTTCAGCGCCTTGGGCGAATGTCGCCACTGCAGTGCACGCCAACGCGACGAAAAGTGAGAGGAGCATATCGGGTTGTAGTTTAGATGGAGTGAAGGGCGACGAACAACCTGGCAGACATTAGTCGCAAAAAACACCCATTTTATATTTGTAGAACTTGAGCTTGCGGGAGGCAGCAGCATGATTGAAGACGGATGCACAAGCCCATCTATGCACGGCGAACCTTCGCCCGAAACAAGGAATCAATGGTTTAATGATTTGGAAGCCCCACCGTCGCACGGATCGATGGAAGGTTTTGGCCTGTGCCTCCAATGCCCGAAATATTCAAATTCGCATCGTTTGGGCACATCAAGACTTTATGTTGGATGGAATACAAAGACGACAGCAGAGTCGCAAGTAGTAACAAGCCATCGCAACGCAACAACTATGTCAACATCATCAGGGGTGTTTTCATTCACCATGTGAATCGAGGAAGGTTGGTCGTGGGTCCGCGATTATCATGAGGTCCCAGTACCATTGGGCTCAGCCTAGACAGAGGGCCACAAACGGCTGTGCATTGCACGACGTATTCAATAATCAACACAAAGCTAGCATAATAACACAAGATAGAAAAACACGTAACAATCAATATATATCCATATTCCCCATGGGCCCTACTCATATCATATCCCCAACAACTCGGCAACTCTCCCAAATCACATATCGTCGCCTTCCTCTTCTTCTGCGTCGTCCTTGATACTCGCGTCCCTCAACCAACCGTCGAAATCCACATCCCTCTCCAAAAGCTCGCTGACTCTATCCACCTCACCCTCGACGTCGAACTGGGAGTTATACATCCCAAAGCTGCGAATACCACCTCCAACACTCGCTTGGCTCATTCCACCGAACGCAAAGCCGCCACCCCCATCAGCTTGCGTGCTAGCGCCTAGGGGTTCGAAGCCTTTGGCTGCATTGATAAATGTCGTGTCACGAAGTGCATCGCCAGCTTCTTCGTCAGAGTCCTCGGAATCTGACCCGGCGATTGAGGAGAGAGATTTCGCAGGCGATGACATATCAATATCGTAGCCGATGTGATACGAAGCGTCCAAGGCGTCGTAGAGACTTTTGACATCGAGGTTGAGTGCCGCCTTGTCGAGAGTGATGTCACTAACATCAAGCGGGGCATTGCTCATAGTGACAATAGATACATCGGCAGCTTGTTCCTGGTCAGGCGGTACCTGAGGTATATCATTCGCTTCTGTTTGTAGGTCTGCGTCGACAATGGGTTGCGCCTCTTTAGGCTTAGTGGCAGGCGTTTTTGCTTTTGCCTGCGACGGTGATGAATAGACCCCAGAGGATCGTTTCTTCGGTGTATTCGGGGAGCTTCTCTTTTTTGAAGCGAGGATTTCAGTGAGGGTTGGTATATGGTTCTTGTCCTTCCGCTCGGGCGTAGTCAAAACACCTGAGACAACCGCTTTTGTCCAGTCCACGATGTCGCCCTCCATCTGGACGTTGGTAGTGGTGATTCTAGGGCTCACTTTAGCTCTGGGAGGTGTGGTCGGTGGTTCGCCATCCTCTGGGATCATTGATGTAGTTTTGACCTTTTTGAAGGTGCCCGCCTCCTTGGGTGTCGCATCGAGGCGTCTCTTTTTCGAGTTAGGCTTAATTGGGGTCGACGGTAGAGAAGGTGAGGATGTCAAAGGTTGTAGCGATGAAGATGGGATCTGATGGGATGAAGGCGGGGGGTGTCGCGGCGATGAAGGTAGTTGGGGATCGTCCTGGCCCTCCGGGGCATTGAGAAACGACCGGCGGTTGTACTCCTGGCTAAAAAAGTTGGGCGTGATGTCCTTCGCGGAAGTGAGCGACACGTCGAGGCCGGGCGCTGGGTCAATTAATGGGACTTTTGACCGTTCGCGCCTGGGCGTAGAGGTCTGCAGCTGGGATGGGAAAGAAGGGGGAAGGAACTATCGAAGAATCAGAATAATAAGCAACAGACAGAGCAAGAGTTCGTACCGCGTCTGATATATCTGCTATTCCCCTGCCTTCATCGTCAACGGGCATTGGACTGGAGTCAAGCTGAAGCGCGGGTTTCTCATGTGGCAATGGCCCATCATTTGGTGTTGTCGGATCGTGAGGCTTCTCGCTGGTAACGACACCACTGGCGCGTTTGGCTACTTTGAATTGTAGGGAGCCCTGTTTTGAGAGGGAAGTGACGGTACTCTTTGAGCTCGATTTCCGTTGGAGAGTCGTGTCAGCCTTCGAGTGGGCCGGCTCGTTTTGTGATTCGCTAGCTTGCGTCTCTTGAGACTGTTCTTCCACGGGGGCGACACCTTCTTGCCAAATCTCCACCTTCTGCTTGAGCTGTTGTTTCTGCTCAAACTTGCGCTCCATTGCATGCCACTCTTCTTCTGTCTCCGGTAACACCAAAGAAGGATCCATTTCACGAATCTGCCGTCCCGACGGAGCACATCCACGAATCCACCGATATCTCCCAGCCGTACATCCCATCCGAAGCATCTGAGAAATTTGAGTCCACTTTCCTTCCCCCGGTTCACCCTTGGCCTTCCGAAACGCGTCGACAACTCGGGATCGGAGGTCTTCCACCCGCTGCACGCGTCGCAGCTGGGCTTCCGACAGCCCACTCGTCTCCTTCTCTGCATCAGGTCCTAAGTATAGCTCTAGTTCGGGGGACGATGGCCTCGAAGATGGGACCTCCTTCACGTTCTGTGCGAGTGCGACATGTTGCCGAGATAATGTATTGAGATAGGACATTACCGCCCTAGGTTCGCTCAGGAATGGTTTGGAAGACGCGGAGGAGGGGTCTGGCGTTAGGTAGAATACGGGGGTATAGACGGATCTGACATGTTTCGCGCTGCTCATTTCGCTGGTGGAAGCGAGAGAAGGTGGTGGTAAATGTGCAAACTCAGGAGGCAGCAATGTTTCCGAATTAGGAATCTGAACTGAATTCTCTCGTCACGTGCTTGAGGCTCACGTGGAGCTCCTTTCACCTACCCCTGAGACTCCTTTTACTGCATAATAATAGCCATCTAGGGTACACTTTTTTTGGCTAACAAGTTCCTTTCCGAATCCCTCGAAAACTTGACCAACATACATAAAGCTCTATCATAAGATAAAGTAACATCGAAATACCACGTCTTTACAACTAGGGACTCGACAAACCACGTGTTCGGCTCTGTTCACCATTCACTTGCTTTTTCTCTGCTCGAAAAAGCTTGTAAAGTACAAGATGCTATACCAGACATCTTCTATTGTCGTCCCTTCAGAACTGTCGCTATGTCACTGCTTTATGGTCTATCGGTGGCTTCGAGAAGCGCTGCTTTATGCTCCCTATTCATTCCTCCTTGCTTTGTCGTTTATGGCCACATCGCTAGTCGCCACCTGCCGTTGTTCGCGGCGCAGGATAACCCGCCTCTCTTGGGCTATATAAGGACGCTGTATCGAGTACTCAAATGAAACCACCACAATCACCTTTCGACTATGTTTGCGATTCTTCGGGCTCTCGCGCGAAAATGGCGAGCAACACGGCGCAAACGCCAGTTCAACAGGATAAAAAACAAGCCCCTACCGTGCATACCAGCTAATCATTCTGATTCGCTTCGTAACCGGCTGTCGTTCTGGAAGCGACGATCCCAGAGCCACCGGGGCTCTAAGGGCGCACCGTCGCCTCCGATCGTCACATGTGCGCCCACCACCCAAGGAGCGGGCGTTCGCCGAGCACGTTTTGCGAGTGGAGCTTTTCGAGCCGAAAAAAGACAATCTTGGTATGCACGAAATATTGGACACTATCGCCGCCTCGTTGGCGAAAGTGGGATCGTGCGTCGTCTCGAGGCATCGCCAGGCCCTGAAACCAAACATCTACTTCGGAATTACCTAGAAGCTATACGTTCCAGCAGGGAACGCCGCGCAATTAGGAACGCGCTCGAGATTTGCTGTCCCCGCCATGCGGAAGACATGAGCTCAGAATCGACGCTGTCATCATATATCTGTGAACTAGGGAGGCCGTGCTCAAGGCCTTGCCTAGTAAATAGCCCCACTTCTCGATACGACGTTCAATTTCGCCTTGGGACCGGTGCTACTTGCCATGTCGTGTGCGCGAAAGTGGTTGTTCAGAAGCAACCCATGACTACAGAGATGGTAGCGATCAAGGTGTTCCACAAACGTCAATTGGCCTACTACACTCTCTCCAAGAAAGCAAAATCATCCTTCGCTGAATGTCTCGCTAGGGAACGAGATATGCTGGTGGCGATTACCGAAAGCCGGAGTCGGTATTTGACCCCCCTCTTTGAAGCATTTCAAGACAAACACAACGTCTATTTCGTCTTGGTACTCTCTCTGCTTCTTCATCGTATCTCAAAATTTTCTGATTATGTCAACAGAAACCCTATCCATTGTCGCTCTCTGATTTGATAGGTCTAATGCGGGATTTAGGCAAAAGACTAACTGTCGGAGCGATCAAGTTCTACGCTTCAGAGTTGGTAAGCTTCGCTTCTACGCTGTCCTGTGACGTTGTTGAAATAATTTACAGTTGGTCGCCATCGAGCAACTCCATTCCCTGAATATCGCCCACCGTGACATAAAGCCAGAAAATATCCTTATATCCTCGAGCGGGCATCTCGCACTCGCAGACTTCGGTCTCTCTGTCCGTATCCCTCCCGATGACCAGCGCCCGTTCACTAAACAGATAAGGTACGACGCCGTCGGCACGCCCGCATACTGTGCCCCGGAGTTATGGCGTGCAGATGTTTCGAAGAAGGGCTACCTAGTTGCTGCTTCCGACATATGGATGTATGGCGCTGTCGTCCTGCAAATGTGGTTGTCAAAACGTATAGTAAGCAAGCGACTTTACCTCAAAGTCTGAAGCTCACTGTCCTTCGAGCCTTTCTTCAGTCCCGAGGGCGAGGATCGGGGTGTTATGTTCGATATGTACCAGTTAGTTGAGTATCCCGTCGTTGCAGACTTCCTATCTTCTGTGAGACTATATTTACCTTCTCTGCTCGCGAACGCACTGACGAGTTATATCTTCTTAGATCATCCATGCCCCGGAGGACTTGAGGCCCTATATCCCAACGATTAAAGCACACAAGTTCTTCGCGACAATGTGAGTGCTCCAGATACAGTCGGGTGATCGAAGTTGACACTCCATCACAGTAATTGGCATAGCGTCTGTAACCGTTTTGACGACCAGGAAAGATCACGTTAGTATCCATCTATCCCTCCGTCTGTGTTATTTATTGCTCCTCCCTTAGCCCCTTTTGTCCTCGGGGATTTTTTGCGCCACGAATGCTACCCAAGTGTTGGCTTCTCGACTTTCTATCGCGAATGTTCATTCTCGAAATTGCCATCATCTGATCGGGAAACAGCGCTAGCAGACAGCCTTACGGAGTTCCTGGAGTCGAATGAAGACATTGTGTATAGATGCTCGAGGCATGACAGACGGTACTATGTTACATTGACTTGACTCATTAGACTCGTTTAGGTATCCATCTCTCCAGTCATTCACAAAATATTGCCCATCATCCGAGCGGACGCACTACTCGATGCTGAGATTAAGTGGCAGTGGCCATGGGGTTAAAGAAACTACCCCGGGGAATGTCTGCAGCTGCGTGATACATCCGGTCCTTTACTCGCAGCCTATGTTCTATGACCAAGGCTGAAACGAGAACGTCTTCCACGAATGCCCTCGTCTTCGCATCTCGCATCCAGGCGCGCTCGCTGGCGAGTGCCAAACCCGATGGGTCAA
Source organism: Pleurotus cornucopiae (assembly GCA_019677325.2). Lineage (NCBI taxonomy): Eukaryota > Fungi > Basidiomycota > Agaricomycetes > Agaricales > Pleurotaceae > Pleurotus > Pleurotus cornucopiae. Next base: position 1,325,486 of record CM033823.1, on the reverse strand, counting down.
TGATGAGACTCATCGGGAACTCGGAGGTAGCTGGCCGCAGACATGCAGTTGGCGGCCCATCGCCTTCGTCTCCTGAGGGCCATAACTGGGGGACACGGTGACTCGTAGGTCTACAACGCGAAAGGTGAATACTTACTGCGATCCTGGTGGTGTCGTACTTCCAGCCAAACTGGCCCAGCGTCGTCTCTATCATCATAATGGGACTAAAACGGTATTGAATTAGGGATCCCTTGCCTTCGACGGATAGTGCTATAGTGTGCGCTTACTGGCCATCCGAGGTCTTCTGTTCCCTCAGCCACTTACTTAGCTTCATGCTCCCCTGGCCATCTCTACTTGGGAAAGAAACGGTACTCGGCAGAATATCACGTTTGTTGATGATGGCCACAGTGCCAGTGGAATCAGCAATTGTCGTCTTGCTGCATGTAAGGGCGTCACTTGACACGGAGTATAGAATTCGTGACTCGGGGCCTTTGAGAGCTATGCCCGTGTTCGTGGTGCTGTTCTTCGTGAACACGAGTGTTACAGGTGTTGATGGGTTGACGAGGGTGATTGTCGAATCCATGACGGCATCGCAAAATACTTGATCGCATTTATAGCTTGCATTGGTGCCTAGATTCCAGGAATAACTATCGTTCTCCGTAGGCTAGCTGGGCCTCCGCTCTAGCACCCCTCCCATCACACAAGCCTGGTCGCAAGCTGTACAAAGCTCCGTGTTCGCAGTAAGGAGTCGACCGCGCCTGGGGTACTACTTTCTTCGATATATGTAGTGAGTAGTAACCGTCCTTGTAGGTCTGATGGTGCCCGAAAGGCGGCGAGTAGATGACTGATAAATTGATGAAGTGGGCTAAGTGGATTACTTTGCTTCAATGTGGCTTGAACAGGATAGCTGTTATGAGCGCCGTGTGGATGTCAACAGCAGCTAAATAAAGACCCGGTTCACAGCCTCTTTTGCGTTTCCGGCGGGCCTGACAAATGCGTTCATCGGATGACCTCGTTGAGGCTGTGATAATTTCGCCGCGACCGAGGTAGGAGCGACTTCGATGACTGATTTAAGTGCACGACTTTTGACATTTGTAAGTAGGTGACCATCATGGTGACATTCGCTTTCTCACCCAATAGCATTAGGAACGCGACTTTCTCCCCTCATCCGAACGGTCAACCTTTGTACACACTCTCTACCGATGTTCGGTCCAACAGCAAAACGACGATCGCCAATGCACAGACGGGCGCCGTCGTTGCGTACATAGAGAGGAACGAGATCCTCCCGGATACAGTCAAGTTCTCCGGGAGAAACGAAGGGAAGAAGATGAGAGTGTCCAAGTGGCTTGTTGCTGGGAAAACGCCAGATAAATTGTCAGTTTGTTGTATTCAATGCCAATACCGCGGAGAAATAATTGATTGGATGCCTGACCAGCCCGGTGACGTTCATGGAAACAAAACTGGGAAGCTGTATCTGGAAAAGCGACCCGTCGTATAGGCTGGCGGTTCGTCCCACAACTTTGCACATATAGCGAATAGCTCACCTCATTGGTCTATAGCTATTTCGTCCAGATGATGTGAAGTACGCATCACCGATCGCGCACATTCAAAACGCCCAGCGGCCGCTCTTGCTACTGATTGACGATCAACTATTCAACGAAGATGAGGTGGTCTACACGAATGATGAACAGATGGTGAATCTTGTGGACATCATTGCCGCCGTTTCATATCTAGAGGGCAAGCTGCGCGGCGGAGATCGACCACCTAATATAGGGCAGGGGATAGCTCAAGAAGCTCTTATAAGCACTGCCATGGGTACCCAGTGAATTGATTGAGCTGCGTACTTCCGAGGACTGAGTGCGAGGGGTTAAAGAAGTTAACGAATAATACAGAGGATGAGTATAATGAACAGTGATATTGGTTACTGGCACCACTTCCTAATAAGTTACATCTTGAGGACGATTCGTCCAACAATTCTTCCGGCTTCCATCTCAGTATAGATTCTACACGTTCATAATAGTTCATTCATGAGAGTTTGCTGGAAGCGATGGGTCTATTACTCACTGATTCAGGTCTTGTAGTTGTTTCTCCTGGTAATGGCATTTGACTTTGCCGCGAGCCACGAGATCCAATGCCTCGATAGCGTCTTGACGATTACTATAAACACGGAAGACCGTTAGGAAAGGTTCGTCGTATCTGACGATTGAGAAAGCGACATACCCAACCGAGGTTCCCACCACGGTTAAGCTCTAGAACGGAGGTCAGACACTTCCAAATCAAAGGAATATTCAGGAGGTATCAAATGTACCTTGCCGATGAACAGTGCTATGGGAATGTTCATAGCTGCGTCCTTTGGCATTCCGACAGCTACTAATGTGCCCAAAGGCCGCAGATAAAGTATAGCCTGGTTGAATGGTGTGCTCTACGATACATACGTCAACGATTGCCCATAGATGAAGATCAATTTGGCTTACACTCCCAGCTGCGATTACAGCGGCATGAGGACCGAGCCCATCAGTAGCGTCTTTGATGTCTTGAATCAAATCCTTCGATTCCATGAAGTCCACCCAAGCTTCAGCACCCAAACTTTGGACCAACTTCTTCTTCTCCTCTCCGGTATCTAAGAAAGTCGTGGAGGATGACGCTAAGTGTCGACTTTGGACGGGATCCAGAGTAGAAGCTTACCAATAGCCAGCACCCGTAGTCCCATCGCAACAGCATATTGCACAGCTGAGAATGTGGTTCAGCTGTGAGTCATCAGTGATAGTGCCTGGGGACATACCCAGGTGCCCCAATCCACCTCCTGCGCCAGAGATGGCTACCCAGTGCCCGACAATGGTACGCGTCTGCTTCAGTGCCTTATAGACGGTCACGCCCTGATTCACGATGTCAGCCTCATATAAGGTTGGACAGCAGATAGAGGCTTACTGCACATAATATAGAGACGGCTTCAGCACTACCAACACTAGGTGGTATTGGTGTGACGTAGTTGGCATATGAAACCTGATTTTCTTTAGTCCTGTAGTACTACAGGCGAACCGAGGGACTTACGACGTAGTCCGCAAAGGTACCGTCCATGCTGTACCCAGATGCCCTTTGAAAAGAAAGAGGACAGCCTTCCGATGAGGCTCAGCTTGAATCTTACGCTTGCAGATATTCAAACTCACTTGATTCCGCTCCTTTGCGGCACATTTCGCATCTTCATTATCGTCAGATTAAGTGCACCGCTTAATGAGGACATATGCTTACTTCATGCAAACGTTAGCTATCCATTTGATACCGACTCTGTCTCCGATCTTGACTTGGGAATCGACAGTATGCTCGCCAATAGCAACGACGTGCCCGACACCTTGATAGCGGGATAAGTTATGAAACGAAGCGTAGGTGACGAAGGGATGCTTGCCTTCATGCCCTCCGATGAGAGGCAACGAGAGCTTTCTTCCCCAACCACCTTGACGGATGTGTAAGTCGCTGTGGCATACACCGGCATACTCGATCTTGATCAGACACTCCCCGGGCGCTAGCTCGGACGTCTGCCTGACGGGGTGATCGGTTGCTATAACCACATCCTTTTCGAAGTCAACAAGCACGGCAGCTCGAGCAGTGAGAGGAATAGAGTTGGACATTCTTGCAAGCTAGCATTACGTTTCGCATAGAAGCTTATTATAAAGGAGTTCATAAGGGGCAGTCGTCTGACCGTCTGACCACAACCTGCGTGCAATGGAGAAAGGCCAAGGTGTAGCGGAGAGTGTGGTAGTGTCGCTTAACAGGTTAGCTGACCTCCGAGTTCGGACCACATGATGCTCTTCGTGACACCCCCTTCCCATTTCCACCTACAAGCCTCCGGGTAAGTAGAACCCGGCGAGGGCTAATCCCAATCCCAAGACAAAAGCACCACCATACATGATCACACCGACGGTCGTACCGAACCGCTGCCCTTGTTTCTGCTGCTGTTTCCAAACATCTCCCCCGATCACGTACGAGTCGTGTACGTGTGACTTGGGTGTGACAACTCGATAATGACACCAAACAGGGGCTCGCAGCCACCACCAGAACCGGGTCTGAGAACCTGGGAAGATGCTGCTGATTATCCCGTCGCCGCCTTTGCGGTACCAGGAATTGCAGTGTACGAAAACTGAACGGGCGAGTCGTGCTTGAATTTTCTCGTTGTAAGAGTCTGTTGCTTCTGGAGTGACTTCAAACGATTTGGCTTCGTCGGCGAGAACAGGAGCAATCAATGCAAGGCAATAATCGATCTATGGTAGGGTGAGGATAACTGGTGGGTCTTGGGAGATGAGCTATCAGTGGTAAGCATACGAACCTGCAATTCTTCTGAGTAGAGCACTGACGAATGCCCCGTGGCCGTGTTCGGTCCAGAGAGCATGTAAAAGTTCGGAAAGCCAGGCAAGGTTGTTCCAAGATATGCTCTCGGAGCTCCGTATGCGTCGTAGTACTCTTGAATCGTCTGGCCGTTCAGCCCACGAATAGGAATCGCATATTCGTCCTGGAGAAGAACAAGCACGTTGATGGCGTTATGAATATATATATAATAGAACGAAGTACGCACGGCAACGAAGCCTGTGGCCAGTATGATGACGTCCAAATCAATCTTCTGGCCTATATCAAGTTGGAAGTACCAGAATTGGATGCGTAGTTTAACGCTAGAGTTTTCGATCTCGTATAATGGGGTACGTACCGCTTTTCATCAATACGCCGCCCTCTACAATCTCTGAGAGTCCGTCGTAGACTAGTCGAACATTTGGCTTGTATAAAGACTCCAGATACCCGAAGTTGTCGAAGAGAAGGCGCTTGCATCCCACGGCTATAAGCCGCACGGTGAGATTTTTATACTTTATCTATGCAGCGGAGCAAAGCGAGAGTGGCTCACGGAATTTAGGAATCATGCAGTCATGATATTGTTCGGGCGCCTCGGAAAGCATATATTGCGTAGTCCGCTGTATGAACGCGAATATCAGCACATTGGATCGGAGGGAAAGCAAAAATAGGTGAAACGTTCGAACCTTTGTAACAAGCCACCGAACGAAGCTATTAGAGAATATCATATACAACCCTCCTGACTACACATCCATCGTGAGCTTTTCCGCCTTTACATGTAGTCTCGCGATTGCAGACCTTCATGAACCACACAAATCTATAGAGTTGCAGAAGCAGCGGCACATGAGTCAAACACCACTTCCATCAAGTCGAATATGGCTGGCGGACCTACGTAGAAGATGTCAATATATTGCTTACAACTTAACAGGACCACGTACTGGAGGCAGTATCCACTTAGGCGTGCGGCAAAACTGAGTGACTTCGACGTCCGGCTGCTCAGATATGTGTGGGATGAACTGCATGCTACATAAAACGATTCAGTGATGGTCATCAAGGAAGCAACGGAAGCTGATACAAACGCAGACGACCCGTTCCCGATAACGCCTACCTTCCTCCCTTTCAGAGGGACATCCTTCCACCGCGCTGAATGGAACAAATCCCCCTTGAACATCCCCAACCCCGCAATCTTCGGCATATGTGGTATTTCGAGAATTCCATTCGCCGAAACCAGAATTTCAGCACTGGTCGAAATTCTCGAGCTGGTATTTACGTTCTCTGCGTCAATGTGATAGCGTTGCGCGTCGGAGTCCCATCGCGCGCCGACAACGCGTGTGTTGAAGATGATGTGAGGGTATAAGTGGTACTTGTGGGCTAAGTTGATCCAGTAGGCTAGGATCTCGGCCTGGCCGGCCTGGGTGAAGTTCCAATCTGATTTCAGATCAGTAGAGAGCGAATAAAAATGAATCCCGATGTCCGACGCCGCGCCCTGTAGGAGAAAGATGTGAGTGATTGAATCCCACCGAAGTGAGAGGGTGGACCCACGGGGTATATATTGTCCTGCCGAGGGGAAATTAAAAAAAGTTGAGCGTCTACGTTTCTTGACAGTGCAGAAGTATATTCGCCCTCACCCTCCACGTCCCGCCAACTTCAGAGGCTTTTTCGTAAATCTAGGCAACGAAGAAATAAATTATAAAACACGGCCGCAACTGCAGGACTAACCGTGAACTGGGCGTGAGGCAGCCGTTGCTTGAGCTTGATCGCGAATGCCAGCCCACCGATACTAAGGACGAAGGATTAATCAATAAAGGCATTCCGGTTCATGCGAAGAGGGCAAGCTACGTACCCAGCACCGATGATAACGATATTCTTTGGTCGCTCCATTGTTCAAGGTGAAGGTAGATAGCACTGGGGGTCTGTAGCCTTGAGGAGATGAGTTGAAGCTGCACCTACTTTCGGTGATGTGCATATTGTATTTAAGGCGGAAATTACTGAAGCTTTGAAGTACCGCCGGACTCTCACGCGGAGCTCAACTGAATGACTGTTCATTAAATCGAAGCTTGTATTTGGGGGGTTGACACTGGGAGTGAGATCCTGGGACTTAAGGCGACAGGAGGAATCAAGCTTTTCTTATCATCCGGCTGCCCATAACTGGTGCTGTACATACAATCTGCAAGTGCACGAGGGATTAGAAAGCGCTGAACAGCACAAATTTCGCTCACATCACATCTATCAATCTAGTCTTCGAATAATAGATATTCAATTCCCAGGGTCGACCTCTATTCCACCGACTTTCACGGCGATTTTGATGGGGAAAGGCGATATCCCGCTGGCGACTGTAATCGGTGGAACCACGCTACGCCCGCGCTCGGATGAGGTGTAGCTGAGCATTGTCTGGATAGCCTTCGTTAGCGTGTTCGCGAGTTGCGCATTAGCTTGTTGGCGATCTGTGGGAGGTAAAGGTCTCAGACAACGCTTCAGCGAAAGGAAGGAATGCACATACCTTCTTCAGATTTAGGTTGTCTGACTTCAGCATTGATGATCCTATGGCGCGCTCAGTAGGAACTTAGTAAGGACAAAATGAATGTACCACTGCTCCCAGGGCACTTCCTCGTCACCCATGTAGACCTGGAACCACGATTTCCGCGGTTGCTTATGGGAGAACGTAACGCTTATCTTGCATGTCGTGTGAGCGCCTCCTGCAACGCTTCCTTCTTTGCTCACCTGGCCGTGCTTACTCGCTCCATTCTCGATGCCCTTCCAAAACGCCGCAACCTTGTCCGCCACAAGTTGCTCAGTTTCTGGGTCGGATACGCCAGGCTATCTAGCAATCAGCACTCTCAGCTCCGACGATGACTATCGCCCCATATCTTGCGTATGGGGGCAGGCTAACCAACCATAGTCACGTCGAGAACTTCCAGTGTCTTTGGTTTAACAGTTCCGAAGAGTCGGTGAAATAGGATGGCGTGTAAGATGCCATTCAGGGCATCCCTAGCTGTCTGACGGTCAAGAATCTGTACTTTATTGGGATTTAGGAACACAAGGACTAGTGGACTAACATACTAGGTCAATTGTGATGATTGAGTGGACATCCATGGTCGTAGGGTGTACGACGCGCACGGGAAGAACAAGTGACAACTCCGTTCACAGCGCTAATGGTAGTCAGAAGAAACGTGATTGGCTGCCGGCCGATTCCTAAGATTCCACGTGGTCGTGTCGCGCCACTTTACCCAAACTGGAAATGAAGGCGGGTACTCCTACTGTTGACATGGTCACTTTATGGTTTCCTCTCTGCTAAAGGAGATAAGATACAGATACTTAGCCACCGGATTCACGCATCCAATGCGTCAAGCTTGAAGCTCCGGAGCTCCAACCTTGGCATCCTTCGGGTGCAGGACGTACGAGCGCTTATACTCATCGCCGCATTTTCTCTGAAAGCAACGCACTTCCTCAGGCTGCACTTGGATTCCTTCTCTCTGCAAAGCTCCTCAATCTAAACACTCGCCCTACATAGTCTCTCATAAAGATAGATACGAGGTCTGTTCTTATTAGTCTCAACGCTAAGACTGTCGAACAGTGCCGTTTCAAGTTGAACGGGTGAGCAAGCTAGGTTTCCCGGCCGCTCGCGAGCGGGCAGAATTGTTTCCTTCTCACTCCTAGAAGTACAGAAAGTGGAGCCGCTTACTCGGTTCATAAATTTACGCTACGTATAACGTCCTGCCAGTCATCCAGTGCTTTGGCTATCTTCCCAATCTTATTCCGAATATCCACCTCGGCATCTTCTCCCAGGATCAAGTATGTTGGCCATTCCCTGCCCTTTGCCACCCCTTCGCCTCGTACTACGTCCACAACGACCTCCATGGCTTTCTGCGGATCACCTTTAATCGCATCTCGGATTGATCCCATTTTCTCCAATGACGCCGTGCGAATATTATCGTAGGCTGGTAGGGGATTGGGGTTATCCCATGGATAATTGTAGGCGCCTTCCGTCTTGAAGGCTCCTGGCGCAACGAGAAGAACCTTAATGTTGAATTGAGCAAGTTCGATGGTCAGCGTCTCAGTAAGCGCTATCGAACAATCGGGGTCAGCTTCGCAAATTGGAATAAACGGTCAGGGGTGTATTACCATGGAGAGCAGCCTTCGAGGCCGAATACGGCCCAATTCCCTATGGGGGCAGCAAACAGGTGAGCACCATTGCGTGCGAACTTGGAAGGAATTGGTTCTTACGGGGAGCTCGGTCTTCCAGGCAGATCTACTGCCAACGTTCACGATTGTCCCAGACTTGAGGGCGCGCATGTGTGGAAGCGCGGCGTTGATAACATCAATCGGCCCATACAAGTTCGTCGCGAATTGAAGCTTAATGCTTTCGACACTGATCCGCGGTCCATCAGTTTCTCGCCACCACACTAGAGCTCGGCTCGTAAGGGAATAAAATATCACTTACCCCCCTTCCTCGAGGATGGCTGGTACGCCATACCCTGCGTTATTAACCAGCACGTCGATTCTTCCCCAAAATGTGTTTGCCTTGTCGACAACCTCTTTGATGGCTGCGAACCCCGCTGTTACGTCGAGTGCGAGGAGACGTAGGTTCTCTGCTTTGTCTTTAACGAGGGCGTTCTCAGAAAGGTCTTCTATTTTGCCCAGAGAGCGGGCCGTGGCTATGACTTTATCTCCCCGCGCCAGTGCAGAGTACACCAAACGGCGTCCAAATCCCGCTGAGCATCCTATTTTCGAAGTTAGCGATAGTGGTAGCGTCACGGCATCCATCCATTTCACTATGGATGAAGGAAATCCTCCCGACTCACCAGTAATCAACCAAACACGTTGGGCAGAAGACATTCTTTCGGTATGATGCCTGTTTCTAGGCTTTGCTTATTCGTCGATTATCTCGAGGCTTGCAATCGCGAGATATTTAGGTAGCCCGCTGTAGCCCGGTACTCGGTTACTCGGGAGTGGATCACAGCGGATGGACAGGGGCGGTGTCAGGAATGTCCGTTGGACCCTTCACCCCATCCCAGTGGACCCTTATATGCGGGGAAGTCGTCCTGACCCCATCTTTCCTCCCGTATCAAGGTACCGCTGGCGTATGAAGTACATCATCGTTCGTCCCCGGGGCTCCGTTCCTGAGCGATCCAACACTTCGATTGACCTTTGGTATGTTTTGCAACACGGTCGAGGTTCTTAATATGGCTAGGCGTCATCTACAGGACACAAGAAACAGGAAACACTTCGGACAGGACGCGTCGTGCCCGAGCATTGTGACCATCTATGCCCCTCTTTGGCCCCCCATGATGCTGACTACTGCTGCAGTTCTGCACGATCTCAATCATTAATCACCGCTGGCCATCTAGCCGTTTCCACCGAAGGAGCCATTGCGATAGCGATAGCGATTGCGTCGCCGCCCAATCCGCATGGCGCATGGGCGTAGTCGCGAGCGAGTAAAGGCGAGTAACTCTGTGCGCCGGGACATGACGACCTCCGTTATAACCATTCAGTCTGGTCGGCCCGGCGTACTAGATGTCTACGAGTTTATAGTCTATCTCCAAGTCGAGTCGTCCTGGCAACCCGCCGCTGTCGAAGCATCTGTGTTCCCGCTAGCCAAGACCAATGGCAGGAATCTTTATCGGCCTCGATAATCCGACACCAGTAGCCTCATTCCCATGCCGCGCCTGTCTCCCACACAACGTCAACCTTGGGGCTGCATGTGCCAACTTGTATATGGGCAATTGTCGCCTGGAAGCTCTGCAGCCGCTGCTATCGTCTCCGTAGAGATTGATCTTGAATCGTGCTGACTGACAGTGGAGGTTGGAAGTGACATGAGGTCCCTGATAGGCAAATATCTGATTGGTATCTCGCGACTCGCCTGTAGATAGGCATTTGAAACTTAAAGCTTTGAAGGATTGAACCCCCTCATAGAATGACGGTATCGGTATGTGCATCACCAGTCATCACGTCGCCTGCTTCAACTTGGCTTCAACTCTTCAAAGTAGCCCTGCTGGTCAACCGATCCGGTTATCTAATCTAATCATCGTAGCAGGTAAGACCAGCGTAGTAATCAAGGTGGAAGTCGAAAGGGCTCGATGGTATAGCCCCCAACGTAGATGGCTTGAAGTCTTGAGAGACAGCCTATGGAGAATTGATCCCATATACGGGATTCCGGACTCGGCTCGAACCCGTGACGATGGATCAGGGCGGTGCCGCGTTCGTACTCGTGCTGCGCAGTACGCAGTACCACTGCTTGACGCTTCGTCGCACTTTTAACCGTCCGAGTTTCCGGTTGCCTTTTGCAAGCTCCTCGCAAGACGCCTATATTTCTAGGCAATGATGATTGTCACCAGCGACAACGTTGAGAACATCGACAGCAAGGCCAATTTAGGCCAGACCTCTGCGTCTGATATACATCCCCCTCCTCCTCCTTACACTAGTACAACCGCTGCAGAATCTTCATCGCGGTCACCGCCAGAACACCATTCGAGCCAGGATCTTACCTATCCTTACGATGTCCCCCCGCTCCTTACCCAGCGCCCCTGCAACTGGCTATACGCCTACAATGCCAACAGCCGCATTAAAGACCGATATATCCTGGACCCCTCGCTGAAGGTCCCTAGTTCACTTATGTCAGAAGCGGCGGCGGAGGTGCAGGAAGCGGAGAGGGATACGCTGAATTTGAGGTCGGATACTGGGTCGGTTGATGTGGTTGCGAGAATCGTTGACAGTAGCAGTGGTGGTGCGAATGGTGCGAAGAAGAGGAGAGTTCGGATCACGCTCCATTCGACTCACGGTTCTGTTACAGGGAAGATTGTACGCCAGTTTCATTCACTCGCATTGACTTTTTATCCATTGACCGGGATCTCTGTAGTTATCCGTCTCCGGCTCTCCGACTTCCAAATTCCACCTCACAGCGACGTCCCACACCGGCGGCGTCTACATTCACATACCCCGTTCGTTCCACGGCCTCATATCCGCGTCCACGACTCATGGCTCCATACAATTCTCTGACGAACTCACGAAAAACACTACCACGTTCGCTGACGGACAGAAGAAGAAATGTTTCGTTGGCGATTTCGCAGGGTACCCTGATGATGACGGTGACGACGATAGTGAGAGAAAGGAGGAATGGGACGAGCTGAGCCTGGAGAGTCAGTATGGGGCAGTGAGGGTATACTATGCGGACGAATGGGAGGCTAAACAGAGGGAGAAGGCAGTGAAGGAGAGAGAAAGGGAAGAGAGGAGGAAGATGAACGAGGGAAAGAGTTTCTTCAGCAGGATCTTCGGTATTTCCTAATGGGTTGCCTTTAATTATGTAGCCTTCGTGCGGGTCGTGCCAGTCGACGCCGCTGTGGCTTCTCTACTCCCCCGTGTACTTGATTCACTCTGCTGGCTCCATCAGTCGTTCCATGAACAGAACAACCTGTGCCATCGAACCGATAAGAGACGCCACACAAACAAAACAATCAAGTCGCGAGTACACATCACCTGGAAGCGGTTTAGAGCCCGAAGAATCGGACTGTATGGAGAAGGTCCATAGTCCATGATCATTACAGTTCACGTAGGCCAGACTGCGCATTCCGGACGTGGCTCAAACTCGTGACGAATCTGACGATAGTGCTGCATGGTGTTGCGCAGCAACTTGAACTACTGCCCACTGCGCATTTGAAGCCTTATAATGATTGTCTAGCTACAAGCTACTTTGCAACGCGTCGCGTATAGCTTATAGGAAATGATGATCCTCACCAGCGATAACATCGACCAGAAAGCCGGTTTACTAGACCGCACGCCTGCATCCGACATACACCCACCTCCGTACACTAGTACAACTGCTGCGCAAGCTTCATTAACACCAAACCCAGAAGCCCAGTCAAGCCAGGATCTCACCTACGCGTACGATGTCCCCCCGCTCCTCACCGAACGCCCCTGCAACTGGGTATACGCCTACAACGCCTACGACCCCAACACCTCCAACAAAAACCAGTACATCTTAGACCCGTCGCTGAAGGTCCCTGGTTCACTTATCTCAGAGGCGGCCGCGGAGGTGCAAGAAGGGGACAGGGATACGCTGAATTTGAAGGCGAACACTGCATCGGTAGATGTGGTCGCGAGGATCGTCGATAGCGGCGGAGATGGGGATAGTACGAAGAAGAGAAGGGCCCGAATCACACTCGGTTCGACTCATGGTTCGGTTAAGGGGAAAATCGTACGCCAATTTAGCTCACCAACATTGATTTATCATTGACCGAGGCCACGATAGTTATCCGTCTCCGGCTCCCCTCCTCCCAAATTCCACCTCACAGCGACAACCAGCACCGGTAACATCTACATTCATGTTCCTCGTTCATTCCACGGCCCCATATCCGCGTCCACGACCCATGGCTCTATACAATTCTCTGACGGACTCATGAGAAACACTACTACGCTTGCTGACGGACAGAAGAAGAAATGCTTCGTTGGCGATTTCGCTGGGTACCCTGATGGAGATGGAGATGATGACAGAGAGAGAAAGGAGGAATGGGACGAGCTGAGCATAGAGACTCAGTACGGGGTGGTAAAGGTGTATTATGCTGATGAGTGGGAAGCTAAGCAGAGGGAAAAGGCGGTGAAGGAGAGAGAGAGGGAAGAGAAGAGGAAAATGAATGAGGGGAAGAGCTTCTTCAGTAAGATTTTTGGGTTGTAAGCGTTGACTTCAAGTTGCTGTTTGGCGTGGATACTGTACATGTGGTGCGTGGTGACCATGTCGGTGAACTCGAAAGGTCGCGTAATTTGATTCAAGCGTTGCGATGGTTTAGACTGCATCGAGCCTGCGCCTACGCATTTTCTTCTCACATTACTCGTTTTTCTTCACTCCTTGGTTCAAGTTCTGCGCAGTGCTCCGTGCATTATTATCTGTAATTTTATAACTAGTAGTTTTGCCTCGTCGTGCAAAATTGCGAGCACTCACTATCTGGTACAGAAGTTCCACCGAGTAGTCGCCGAGTCAAAGTGCGATCCGTGCATCACATGACGTTCGGACATCTTCGTTCCCGATATACAGAATCATTCTCATTCTTACAGGGTCTTCGAAGACTACTGTAACTCTCTGCTTGCTCCCAATTTCTCAACCCGTCCACGCAGTAGGATCACAAAAAGTCTACCTCAAGGCCATCGGAATCCGGATTCTGCGTTGAACGTTGAACCGAACCGTCATCCGACAAGGATAGCTCTCGCCGCAGCGTGCGTGGACATGAACCACAGAAATGCACCACTTTCTCCCTCTTTCTGCCTGCTACGGGGCTCGCAATAGTCGGGTCGGGGACTCCTTCGGCGGTAAGTACGACGCGCGCAACGTCGAGTCGGATATGACGTTGTTCCACGTCTATGTATGTCTGCTAACAACATGTCCTCTGTGCTCCCGGGGCACTCGTTGGTGACGGGGCTGGGAGCAAGCGACGGGACTGAGTACTGAGGGTGGAAAGCGCGTATCCGTCTCAAAAGACGTATGGCGCTTACCCGGTATATTTTCGCTTTGAGGACAGGGCCAGCGGCAGGATGCATAGTGTGCATAAACGACAATCATCGCCACCTACACCACGATACCAAGGGTGACGAGGTGATGCGAAATGAATATGTATCCGGCGGGGTTGTGGTTTTTTGACCCGACTCGTTGACCTACCGGCCGAAGTACCCTACCCCGAGCCACATCAGTGTATCGAGGTGCGTACGTGTCCTCATATGCTGTTGGACATCAAACACTAGGGGAAAAGACAGGTCACACACATGGCGCGTTGCTGTTTGCGCATTTGTGGGCTGCCCTGTGGGTGATTGGAAGCTATTCGGGGGGTCAGGGGTCCTTTGGAGACTATCTAGACTTCAGTACGTGATTCGCATCCTCTTCCTTGCCGCATTGAACCAAGTTGGTTCCGCCGATAGGTACACACCCTGAAACATTTGAATGCATTCTAATCAATTATAACGAAGCGCTGCCCTTGACCACCTGCCGGAGCCGCCTTGAGTGCATCTCTACACAGCCGCTCTGTTTCACCGACTTTTCGGAACTAGTAGTCGCTATTCCGAGCTCTTGGTATGGTCATATATGGTCGGTTGTTCACGCAATGTCAAGTGCCTATCCGGCCCGCGACAGGCATGCTATTCGTGGCGGACAAAATTGCGAGGTTTTGGAAGGGTACATACTACGGAAAACGGAGTGATCACGCATGGCCAAGCGAAACCTTGGTGTGTCCTGATGCAATCAGGATCTTCGACGCAACGGGCAGAATCGTTGCGTTCGCCGACAAGCGGCTGAGCAAGTCATTCTAAGGAGACGCTTGGACGACGAGGAAGCGCCCGAGGAACCCAGAACAACCGTGACGGCGAGTAATTTTGCCTTCACTCGATGGCCAAGATGATAATGCGCCCATGGGATCATCAGTATTTGGCTTAGACAAATGCAATCTTAAGACATACATTCGTTATGTGCCTAACGGAGAGCGAGATATGACCACCCCAAGGTCACCAGCGAGCTAATGCGCAAACCGACAACACGACAAAAGGGTCTATCCCCTCTGTCCATCGGGATATGGGACCCTCTCGGCGAGGTCCGTGCTCGAAGCATTCTGATGCCTCATTCACCATGATTCTGACTTCCCACAGATTCTTAGCGTGTTTGCACAGTACTGTGTCACAAAATAACAAACATATGGTTGATGTTCCGCGTGAGGCTACAATCCCGATGTCACATTTGGTCTTGACTAACAATTACCCCCGAAAGACATTCGGACGGGCTTTGTGGGAGACCGATTCAGGTCACAAGCTTAAATACAATGCAAGTCCAATTCGTCTATCTAAGCCCCCTCCCCTTCGCTCTCATATCGAACAATGGAACACGAAAAGAGTATCGCAATTATCGGCGCAGGGTAGCCATCGCTTGCTTTCTCGCTTTGCATGAATCTATTTGACCCTTCGTAGAATGGGTGGCCTCACGTTTGCGATCAAGCTCAAGCAGCAGCTACCTCACGCCCAGTTTACGGTACGGATTAGCACGTCCTCGCCGTGTTACGAGGGTATATCAATTTTGTGCTGCGCAGATCTTCGAAAAGGCTTCCGAAGTCGGAGGGACTTGGAGGGTGAGGGCCAATCCACTGATCCACGAGTCATTCACCCTGATTATGATTCTTCTTCCTCCCAGGACAACATATATCCCGTAAGCCATCAGTCGCTCTAGGTCCTCGGTGGAGATTTACGGTCGTCTCCTATAGGGCGCAGCATCGGATGTCGGAATTCATTTCTACTCGCTCTCCACTGATCTGAAGCCGGATTGGAACTACACCCACGCAGGCCAGGCCGAGATCCAGGAGTACTGGATCAGTCTGGCGCGAAAGTACGAACTGTACCCCCATATTGTTTTCAACACGCGTGTCGTTGGTGCTCGGTGGGATGCCGAAGAACAGCGCTATCAAATCGAGGGAGAGAACGTAATCACCCAAGCGAAAATCTCAACGCATGCCGAAATTCTTATCTCTGCCCAAGGGATTCTCGAGACCCCCAACATACCGAAGATCCCTGGGCTATCGAAGTTCAAGGGAGACCTCTTCCATTCGGCGCGTTGGAGGGAAGACATCCCTCTGGAGGGCAGGAAAGTCGGTGTTATCGGGAACGGGGCCTCTGCGTTTGTCCTAGTTTCTCTGGGATCCCTGCTGTCATCGCTGAATTATCGGAGGTAGCACGCAATTTATCCCACACATCGCTGAGCAGCCGCGCATTGAAGTCACCCAGTTTTGTCGCACCGCCAAGTGGATCATACCTCCGGTACGTAGCCTTTCTTTCCAGCTAGAAGTAATATATTGACCCTTGATGATATCTCCCATGTAGGTTCGCGAGCCATACTCCCCTCTATGGAAGTGGTGCTTCACCCATATGCCGCTGCTGCTGCCGCTGTACAGACTGATGTGGTTCATGAAAGTTAGTCCAACTCCCCCGCCGATGTTCCGGCTGGAAAGCTCACCGTGGACGTAGTATGGTGGTTTGTATATGATCTTCTCCAATCCACTGGTTCATTGGCTCGTTACAAAGGTTCGGTCACTTCGCCGATGGTAGTCTTTCAAGCCTGCTGATACTGTGCGCTCTTCACAGTGGAGTACACATTACATGCTTTCCGCGGCTCCCAAACAATACCACAAGCATATCATTCCTAAATACCGTAAGTTGCTCTTGCTCCACCACATGGACCTAGTTTCTCACCGCTCAGATTCTAGCTTTGGGCTGCAAGCGTGTCCTCTTTAACAACTTCGGGTATTTGGAGTCTCTGCACAAGCCGAACGTTCAACTGATCTACGATGGACTCACTGAGATCACAGAAGATGGTGTATTGATGAAAGGCGGTAAGCATTCCGTAATTTTGATCACGTTAATCATGCAGCTAATTCGGGTGCTTGTTGAAGGCGATAAGATCCCTTTGGATGTCATCATATTGGCCACTGGCTTCGTTGCTGTCCGTCCTTCGTTCCATATATATAGTCGAAGCCTAGATGTTGATGGACTTCTGCCTTCTACAGGATCAGTATGCGATTGACATTCACGGCGTCAATGGACAAACGGTTCAAGAGTATTACGACAAGCACGGAGCTCCCAGAGCATACATTGGGACAACGTTACCTGGCTTCCCGAACTTTTACATGCTTGCTGGGCCGAACACAACTACGGGACATACATCGGTGCTCTACGCAGAAGAATTGCAGGTGCGATTGCCGCCCATCTCCTACAGCGCGTTTTACTAATCAATCTGCTTCTCTTCAGGTCAATTATTGCCTCGCTTTGATTGCTCCTGTCCTTTCAGGCAAGGCCAAATCGTTCGAAGTCACTCAAGATGCCACGAATGCCTACAACGAGAAGATCCAAGCACGGCTGTCTCGGTCGGTATTCGTCCACTGCAATTCGTGGTACCGAAAAGGCGGCGACGGGATGATCAGCAGCATCTTCCCAGGTTCGCAGACCCGGCAGTGGTGGTGGCTCCGAGCCCCGGTATGGAAACATTACAGAGCCACAATCACCGCTAAGTCTCGCAACCGCGAAGTGATGCGAGGAGATGTTTGGAGGCACGGGCAGCGGCGTGGTACGACAGCCAGTGTCGTGTTCGGTGCTCTTGCGCTGGGATTAGCCCTCGCTGGGGTCTACTTGACCGGACGCATGTAGTGGGAATTGGAAATCGGGTGTCACGAACTGCATCGTGGTCCTCGTTTGCCGAACAGCTCGTCTGTCAAGTAAATTTCCTTAGCCCCCTCGGCTCCGCCAGACCGTAGTCAGGCGACCAATTCTCCGTGGACCTTACAAGTTAATTTATAAGCTTAAATAGAGGGAAGTTAGTCTACAGCATTGGGACTATAAGCTACTACACACTGTTCGAGCTGCTGTGATTCTTGGCTTCGAAAAAGATATGATTGCATCGAAGGATTTCAAAACGACTTGTTTCCAGGGCTGAACCATGATCGGTATGCGGTTCTTTTCTTTGAGCATTGGCAGCTGCGTTGATCCTTGAATCTTTGGAATTTACTGACTTGTGGTTAACTTGTACGACGCGAGCAGCGATAGCAACTGCGTGAGAGAATTTAGATGATCCTTACCTCCAAGGGTCCATCGACATTACTGCCACATGCAGTCACAGTCGGCGTGACCTCCTTCTCTGCTTCTCGGCCATGCAACAGAACCTCAAGAAGCTCGCCGATGGTCACCGGATGCGACAACGACAACGTTATGACATCCACCCCCACGGCTGACACGGCCGTATATCAAGATTCGGATCCTGCTGCAGCCTTCAGGAAGCAAAAATGCACATGCATCGTCTGCTCTTCTCCCTCGCTCTGCTGGGCGCGTCAGCATCGGCGCTCGCAGCGGACGCGTCGACCGTCGATAACGATGCGACCACTCAGACTGATCCTGACGATTGCCCTGGGTACGATGCGCAGAATGTCTCCTGGGTGGGAGATACTAGGCTGACCGCCGACCTCGTCCTTCGTGGACCCTGTGCGCTTTTCGGCACTGGCACAGGCGCTGGTGGCAAGGACCACGATGTGGAAAGACTGAAGTTGGAGGTTGTCGTCGAGACCAGTAAGTTCCCTCCTGCTAAGTTATCTAGACTACTCCTACTGCACAAAAATACCAATACCCATCGCTGTGTGGTATTTTCCCATTGCTATTCTAAATCCATAATTAGTCATTAGCATCGCTTATATGCTAACTTTCTTCGCACATCCTCTTAGAAAACCGCGTCCATCTCAAAATCACCGATCCAACGATGAAACGCTTCGAGGTCCCGGAGTCCGTCTTTCCTCGGCCCTCCCCCTCTCGTGGACCTGTGGACAAACGTACAGCGGACCTCCGATTCACGTATACCGCGTCCCCATTCTCATTTACCATCTCGCGCTCTTCCTCAAATGAAACCATTTTCTCAACAAGCACCCACCCGCTCATATTCCACCCTCAATACGTCCGCGTCAAGACCTCCCTCCCAGAAAACCCAAATATTTACGGGTTGGGCGAGCATACCGAGGCATTCCGCTTGGACCCTACCACGTCTTCCACCTCCACCTCATCGAATACCAGCAGCAGCTCTACGGTTACGTTGACGCGGACATTCTGGGCGCGCGATGCATTTGGGATCCCGCAAGGCACGAACCTCTATGGCACACATCCCATCTATTTCGAGCACAGAATCGGTGGGACCCACGGTGTGATGTTTCTCAGCTCCGAGGGGATGGACGTTAAGATATCCAAGACGACTTCAACTGATAATGCCAACGAGAAATGGGCTTTGGAATATACGGCAATTGGCGGGATCGTAGATCTTTACTTCCTCTCCGGGGACCCCGACACTACCTCCCACTTGGGTACCCCGTCTTCCACCCCTTCTGAATCCACTTCCCTAAACCGCGCCAACGCAAACACACCGATTGAACTTGCCAAGCAATATGCCCAACTCGTTGGCCTACCCGCTGAAGTACCTTACTGGTCTTTTGGGTTGCATCAATGTCGGTTTGGGTATCAAAGTACGTCTCCACATACTTTTCTTTTTACTTTTATCCTTTTAGTTTAACTTCAAATTCTGCCTCGTTAATAACTAATAGTTTTCTCACCTAATACCCTATTGGATTTAACAATCCTTTGACGTGATTACTGACGGTATGTGCCATATTGCACTTTATTCTGCAGATTTCGTGGACGTCGCAGAGGTGATAGGCAATTATTCAGAGGCGGGAATCCCGCTTGAGACCATGTGGACCGATATCGGTATGTCCAACTATTAATCCCAATCTAGCAGCAGACATGAAACTTGAGCTTAAACCGGTATACGCTACAGACTACATGCACGGCCGCAGGATCTTCACGCTCGACCCCGACTACTTCCCCAAACAGCGCATGAGGGAGATCGTGAAGTTTTTACATGAGAGGGATCAGAAGTTTGGTACGACCATTTGACCTCTTTGTCTTCATTTCGGGTTTAATGAATTATACTGACTTCCCTATTACACTACTCATATTCCGTTTGCAGTCTTGATGACCGACCCCGCTGTTGCGTATACTCCTCAAGAAACGGGCGCAGACGGGTATTTACCGTATACGCGGGGCACGGCGCAAGATGTCTGGCTCAAGGCCACCAGCAACTCAAGCGGAAGTGTGGGGGAAGGAGGTGTTAGTCTAGGACTCGTGTGGCCGGGAGTTACCGTCTACCCAGGTTCGTGTATTTCGCGTTATTATGGTCCCTCCTTCGTTCATTTACTGATTATCAAATAAATCGTGCGCTGCGTCCCAACAACTAGATTGGTTTCATCCCAAAGCCCAGGAGTGCGTGTCTCATCCCCATTCTCTATCCGACCACTCAACTAATTTCGGTTCCCTGTAACGAAATAATCGGGGCTCGTAGTTACTGGACGAATGAATTCAAGATATTTTATGATCCCGAGGACGGGATTGACATCGACGGCGCGTGGATCGATATGAATGAACCCGCTAGCGTGCGTCAAGCCTTCTAATTTTCCCTTGAAACATCAACCTTAATGTCAAATATGAATGTAGTTCTGCAACCTCCCATGCACGGATATATTCGATCAAGCTGTTCAGCAGGCATTACCTCCCCCGCGATCATCTCCGCCTCCTGATCCAAATACTCCCATCTTCGGTGGCGCCGATGTCGATAACAACACAAAGAGAGGAGAAACTGCCATCTACCGTCAACATATCGGCTTGAATCGCAGACAGCCCGAAGATGATCGAGACGTATTGAATCCTCCATATGCCATCAACAACGCCGCTGGCGCGCTATCCAGCAAAACTGCATTTGCAAGTACCACTACTCATCGACTATCCCTCATAATCACACTTCCCATTTAGGTCGACGCCATCCACGCGAACGGTGTCCTCGAATACGATGCGCACAACCTCTACGGCACCATGATGTCCACTGCCACCCGCAACGCCATGCTTGCCCGCCGCCCAGGTCTCCGCACTCTCGTCATTACGCGCTCCACGTTCGCTGGCGCGGGGAGTCACGTAGGGAAATGGCTCGGCGACAATGTGAGCGCATGGGATCAGTACAGGAAGTCTATCGCGGGGATGCTGGGCATGGCGAGCGTGTTTCAGGTCCCGATGGTCGGAAGCGATATTTGCGGGTATTGTGAGTATCATCAACATGAACATCCCGAAAATAAAACTGGGTTTTTGCGGTGGCGTTGTTGATTGACTTCTTCATGTAGCCGGCAACACGACAGAGACACTATGCGCGAGATGGGCAATGCTGGGGGCGTTTTACCCATTCATGCGAAACGTAAGTTCGACAACACATCTGTATACACGTGTAGCTGTCTGTTTTACTCATCCATGTACCTCTTTACAGCACAACTCGGATACGTCTATTAGCCAAGAGTACTACCGCTGGCCTCTTGTGACTGAAGCTGCCAAGAACGCCGTCGACATTCGGTAAGCCACGTCTTCCTCGTTGCACATCGTGTGTCATCACAGTGCCTTTGATGCAGGTACCGTCTCTTGGACTACCTCTATACCGCGTTCCACCAAGCCCACCTGGACGGAACGCCCGTAGTGCACCCGCTATGGTTCAAATATCCCAAGGACCCCGCGACATTCGCCCTGGACCTTCAATTCTTCTTCGGCGACTCCGTCCTTGTCTCCCCTGTAACCCAAGAAAACACAACCTCTGTCTCAGTGTATCTCCCGCATGACACCTTCTACGACTTCCATACACTTGCACCCGTGCAAGGGGAGGGCTCCACCATAACATTGGGCGATATCCCCTACACACAGATTCCACTGCATATTAAGGGCGGGACGGTGCTGCCGTTGCGTGCGAGGTCGGCGATGACCACTACGGCGTTGAGGAAGGAGGATTTCGAGTTCGTTGTGGCCATTGGAGGGGATGGGAAGGCGGAAGGGGCGCTCTATGTGGATGATGGGGTTTCGATTCAGCAGGCGTCGACGACGAATGTGAAAATGTCGTTTGGGGGTGGGAGGCTTGATGTTCGAGGAACGTTTGGATTTAAGACTGGGGTTGCGGTGCAGAGGGTTAGGTTCCTTGGTGTCCAAAGAGCACCAAAAGTGGCGCAAGTCAACGGGCATCGGGTCAAGGATTTTGAGTACGAAGCAGCAACGAAGGTTTTGGACGTCAGCGTCGGGTTGCCTCTCAACAAGGATTTCTGGGTATCGTTCGCTTGAATCTCCACGCCATTGCAAATTTGCGCCAAGAACACGGATGCTGCGTCTTGTGCATTGCTATTTCGATAGTGTCATGTACACTTATACTCACGATTATGAAATGTGTCCAACCCCTCACGCACATGCTTACCAGCGAGAGTTGCGATTTGCGGATAAAGGCTTCACGGTTGTGAACGGGATTGCGTGTTCCGCTCGTTTTTAATTATCTCTAAGCACTCCAGGCATTCCGAGAACTCTGAAAAGAGGGCGGAGGATGACATACGTAACGCGGTCCATTCGAGACGCAGGGAGGGTGGAGTAGCACAACGGGGACGTCGTTTCGACGGAGGAGTGTATCTCAGTTGCACCTCGTGTATTCAAGCGCATAAGCAGCTCACGGATTTGATGAGGCCGTGCTCTGCGATGATCAACTTGGCCTGGTGACCGTATACCAGCGGCCTGTGCTTAAGAAATACATTACCCGATAAGCAGGAGAAGAAGTGTACATGAACCATTGTTTCCAATCGGACTTACTGCCCAAGTGTCTACATTGTCTTCAAAATAGATGTCTACAAGGCACTAATGGTGAGTGTTGCAGCTTGTGTCATAGGCGTATTCGAGAGCACTAATCCGATTTTCTAGCCCTCAGGATCACGATTCACGATTCCCCCCATACCTATGGGTTGTCTCAACATCGGTCTGAGTTTTCTCCTCAACGTTAGATGCTACTTGAATCTTAGTACGGTAAACGAGTTTGCAATACTAAAACCACAAGAGGCGACGCCTATGTTTATACTGGTCCGCGAAATCTATTCCCCGCCTCCCTGTCTACCCGCTTTCTTCTCCTGAGGCTCCATTGGACCACACTCCATCCACACCACACTCGGCGCCAGCGAGGGCCCAGATAAGCACCTAGGTGACCTTAGGTCCACTCCCTCCCCTGGGAGGTGGAGTATCTTCCCGCTTAGATCCTGTGGCCGCCACTCGAGTAGCGGCGGGGAGATTGGGGACAGGCGAGGTGAAGGTTGGGGTGTTGCCGACCTCAGCGACGCCGTCGATGACTCCGCCAGCAGCCTGGGGCTCAACCTGCGCGAGCGTGACAGTAACCGTGGCGAGGGGAGGACTCGAAACCGTCACCACAAGTGTTTGTGTGACAGTTTCAGTAGCGACCGCAGCGACGGAAGTCGGCCGAGAGAGGATCGAGCTTGCATCCAGTGATGTCTGCGCGGCAGCTAGGCCCACGCTCGAAGTGGGAGCGACACCGTTGATTACAGTCGAAGGGGCGGTGGCGACTCCACCGCTGACTGACGGGGCGGTCTTTGCACCTGGAAGTCTAAGAAGTGGAAGCGAACGATCCAATAAGCGTTCGTGTCCTTCGGTCCAGGTATCAAATGGCTTACTCACCCGGAACTCGGGCGAGCGCCAGCGCTGATGTTGCCCCCAAGGGCATTGAGGTGTGTGGTTCTGCCATTACCGTTGCCCTCGAAAGGCTGCGTGATAGGGACCGCAGAAACTGTGATGAGCGAGGCCAGCGCGGAAATGACGAGGACGGCGTTGAACTTTGGAATGTAAACCATACTTGGAAAGGAGAGGGTGGATGTCAATACAACGGTGGTGCGGAGGCGAAGGGCTGTGAATATCGTCGACGACGCTGGGAAAAAGAGCGACCTGGCTCTAACGAGGCGAAGGATAGAAGGATAAGAAGAGGAAGGGGAGGAAGGAAATGAGGGCCTGCAGAGGGTGCGACGTACAAGTCAGTTTTATATGAGATACGAAAGGTAGATATGAATATAAGTCTTCAAGCAGATGTGATGGGCGCGAAAGTGCGTACTATGGGGCGTGGAGTATGATATATAGAACAATGATAGTTGAACGTTGAAATTGACGAATCAGTCGATACTTGATGCAACGAGTGGGCTAGAGTCCGGACGAAGTGATGGATGATATGTGGATATTTTTGGCTGGCATTGAATTTGGAAAGGAATGCCGCCTGCAACGCAACCGTTTCTCGAGCTGCGGATGCCAGTTTCGAATTTCGAACACTCTGGAGGCGAAGGAGTAGGCAACGACCCACAATTCGTGGGCTTCGAGGGGAGGGTGTGCAACGCGATCATATACACCAACGCGCAGTAACTGATGAAGGAGGTTACGACGGGGAGGTGGCGAACACCACCTCCTGAGAAATTGATCCAAATACGGTGTAGCTGGAGAGAAGAGATAATCGACTGAAGTTAATATAATCCCACTGGATGTCATTGCTGTCACCGGGAGGCGCGCTAACCTCCAGGGTAGCATCAGCCCGTTGTTGTCGTCTATGGCAGGAGTGGTGTCTGGGATAATATTCCCTAGTGGCCCCATCCTAGTATAGATGGTTGGGAGCTAGAAGCCTTTGCAAGGAGAGTGCTGCCGTGGGTCCAATCGTAGATAATGGCAGCGATCACACATTATCGAGATACTGAGGCAGAGAATTTGAGGATGGAGGAGGGTCGATGGGAGATGTCGTTATGAACTCGCTGCAAGCGCCGTTGTAGGAAAACGTGAGATAACAAAGGTATACGAGGGGGAACTGTTCCATTGGGTTGTCACAGCTGCACGATGCAGACGAAAGATGTCAATGGGAATGGAGAATATTGGCGTATCCCTGGGGGCGCTTGGAGATTTGATCCGATATGAAATTGTCCACGTCCCCGATCCTCTAGAAAAAGTGTCTTATTAGGTATAAGACAAGAGTAACGGTTTCTATGTCGACTTACTATCTAAAATACCTGGAGGATGTGGCCTGAGCTGTTGAGTGCGCCCGTAAAACGGGCAGGTTGTCACTCAATTATCCATGTTACCGTCGCTTCAGAATATAAAGTAGGTCGACGTCGGTCCCAATCACCACCGTGATAGTCCTACCGAAAACTTGCAGCGTAGGTCGAGAACGAGAATACCATGAGGTCGAGAAGGTAACCGAGTCGTTTTTATGCGCACTGTCGGCTCTCCGTCAATGAAAATTCCACAGTAAGGCCGTAGTGTATATCCCTACCGATCACCAAGAGTAATTCATACGAACGGCTCACTTGTCGAGGAGGAAGGGATAATCCTCGTCGCTTGCAGCTGAAAGTGAGTTTACGTTGAGCGAACTGAAAAGTACTAGGCTCGCTTAGCATCTTCCTTCCCACGGTCATCGTACCCTATTGGAAAGAAGGCCCTTAGAGCTGTACAGCTCTCAACCGACGGTCAAGTTTCCTTCTTGGATCCAAAGGTTACACCAATATTTGGGCGTACTAACGACAATGAATTGGCAGCAAGTCCGGAACAAGCAGAGAATTCCAGGCAGTACATTTGAAAGTAAATACGTACGTACCCACCCTCGATCACTTTGTTCCGCACAGTGATCAGGTCTTTCATTACAGGATTACTCGTTTCGAAGCCCCACGAGGTCAGGACCTCGACCGGCGGCGACTCTTTGTATACGAATCTCACTTGAACCACACTCGGACGACCGGCCAAAACCAAATATATTGTTTATCCTACGTTTCAACACCTCAAGGCCTCAATATCTATAGCGACAACTGGCCGGCTAATGTCCACTGAGTCAACTTTATCTCCAGCTAGCTAGTTTGTTGTCACTTATTTAGTGAGTGGCATGATTTTCATGGTGTGTGAACGGGTGCTGACATGATCCCCTTGTAGCCACTGTCACCGCATTTCGTGCAATGTAGCCGAACGATAGGCTCCCGATTTCTCGACACAGAGACGATATGTCGACGTTCATTTGCATTACTGCAACGAGTTTTCGCAACTGCTCCTCATACATCACACCTTAACTATCAACGACGTCAGACGTATGCCTCAAGCCATCTGATCCATGAGCTATTCGGAATCCAGCACCCTGTTTCTGTCAAGGTTTCTCCTCGCTCGGTGGTGATCATCTTCGACCACGTAAATGCCTATCGCGCAACGCGTATCCCTCGCACTAGGGACAGCCGCCTGCAAGATGCTCCTTTGCGATCTTGAAGAAGATGCCCGTCTCCCGCCGAGTCAGTAATACCACAGGATGCAGTAGGCTATTAGGTGCGACCCCCTTCCTCTTTATCGCGCCGTTCAAACTGTTCGTCGGATTGCCTCGCAGATATACTGTTAGTTCCGAGTGGTCTACATTACCAATCACTCTCAGCGCCCCTGCCTTCCTGATCTTCCCCACAACCTCAAGGCAAGCAAACGATGATGCCATCGCTGCTAAACGCAGGCTTTCTCCGCGACTCCGGTCGGATATTCACCAGTCAGCTATCGGCTTATCGCGGATCGCTCTACTACACGCTCGCAGCTTATGGCTTTCATGTCCGCCTTGTAGAAGAACTACACAGTATCCTTTCAGTTCCGTTCCTCGAGGACTGAGCTCGGTGTAGGGTTGCTGCTTCTCGAACTGCTTCTCGACACTATCATTACCAAAGTTCTTCGGTGTCTATGACCCGACACGCTCGATTGCGACCTTCGCTAGCAGACAGAGATCACATGGTGCCGCAGTGTGTCCCGATTCAAATATTCAAGCAACATGGTAACACCATCTGACGTGTTATCGATAAGCCCAAGATGCATTGCCGCTGCCAACGGTACTGGCTTGTGCTGATCCCTTCAAATCGAGTCAGGAAGAATGAGCCTCGCATTTCTACTTGGCACAATTGTGGCGCCAGCGGCCACTCGATTAAGTCCCCCACCAGCCCCCACCCGACGATAGGCTCGATAGCTCTCCACATTCTAGATAACAGGTATAAACTCACCCATGGGCGTACGGTTAGTTGGCAACTTAGTTCATGTTTTCCTTAGCATGTCCTCGGACCTCCGGGACTACATACGATCGTTGGTGCCTTCAAGTCTTTCTCGATCCATGTATTTGCATTTCGTGAAAAATGGGCTAGGTCCAAATGTCAAATACAGACTAAATTTAAGAAATAAAATACGTTGGAGATTGTATTCAACTTCCGCGGCAGGCACTATCGATTCAATGCTGCCATTTCAGGAAATTTACGCGTCCATGCTTTGGCTTCAGCCTTGGTTGCAAGCAAACCACTCGTTCCGGTCGCTGTGCTAGTCTCCATGCGGAACAAATGGCGCCCGGCATTCAAAAACGACGGGTGTTGCCTTGGTACGACCATCTGTCCCCACCTGTCAGGTCAGGCAAGTAATTGCACTCTTACTCGGTTAGCCTCCGTCTGAGTCATGTTTTCATTAATATGAATATTGCAGCAGATGAGGTCGATGAGGCCGTGAAGTGAAACCACAATTTCTTTTTGCCGATGCCACCACCGCCGTCGCTTCCAGAATCGGCAAATGCCACCTCCATCTTGGATGGTATGGAAAGGGTCGCGCATCAACGCATCACGTATCCGAGGTCGTGCTGCACAAATTTTCCAAAAACTACAAAGTCCTCAGGCACGAGGTCGGGTGCTGGGGTGAGTATATGCCGGCAAGTTCCTCGCGCCCTGTTGCCTTCCCCTGCTTTTCTCATTTAGTACGACGCTAGAAGATTTTTTCTAAGATCAAAGGAATAATTCGCACCAGGGAGCAATGCGTCCGAGCGTACAAGACGGGAGGCCGATAAGTTGCCTCCTGTTCCTTCTCTGTACGCTTCCTCGTTCTTAAGAATCCCCCACTCTCCGCAGGCCTTCTACAGGTCTGCATCGTTCGCTGCCATGCAGTTCTACATAACGAATAGCATCCCCTTGAATGCGATATTCACCGACGAGGACGGACAAGCCGCATACAAAACCCAAACACCCTTCAAATTCTTCGCCGATAAAACAACTACAATCAGCAGAGTCCTTCACACGAATAATGTCGCGTCCGACGACATCTCCAAGAAGGGAGGGGATAACCAAGGTCAACTCGTGAAGCTCGCCGAGATAGAGTGGAAGAACGATGTGTCTTTGTCGAGATTCAAGTATAGGGAGAAGGATGTTGTGATCAGCGAGTTCTTTTACAAAGGGAAGCAAGGCTGGAGGGGAAAGTAAGTGCCTACGCGTTGACTCTCATCCAGAACCGCCATCTTACTTGTGTATCTAGAGATCGCGTCTTTACTAGCTTCGACGGCCAAGAATACCGTTGGCGGATGAATGCTACGTATGCTCTGGTATGGAGGTCCACTTCTACCCATAATCGCTGTTCACCCCTCCGTGTAGCTTACCCTACAGGACCATCAACGGACACAAATCGCTCGGTATGAGCCAGAAGAGCCGCAACTCATTGGCAAGTCGAAGAAGGCCACCCTCGAGATATTTCCAGAGGGTGAACATATGGTCGACACCATCATCGTCTCTTTCGTGTATATGGAGAAGCTACGCAAGGAGAGAGATCGGGATGCCCGCGCTGGTGTTGGCGACCCGGTCAAGGGGCTGGAAGATGATTGACGATAATGTACCCTCCCACTGCATAATAACCCTCCGTCAATAATTCAACTTAAATTACATGTAGCCATCGTGATTATCTTCGTGATACCACTGTAAATCTACATCCCCTGTACCGACCTACATACTACTATTTACTACCGACAAGCACACGTATTAATATAACTACAGCCCGTCAACTCGCGTCAATCACGATGGGAATGCTTTAGTTGTATTGCCACAGCAGGGATACGAGCAGGGGTGCGATCGTTCAGGTTCTTACAGAGATCTTATGACTGAATCGATTCTTAACATTACGCTATCTTTCAGGGTTGCTACTTATAGATGCCTAAGGCCAGCGAGCAGCGATGTCGACTTGAAAGAGTGTTCGCTTACTCCGACGAGGAATCTGAATGGATATCGAACTTGTTTGTACTAAGAACATGATGGGAAGACGTTTCTCCTCGTAAGCCACCTTCAACCCGAGGCGAACAGACCCCACTGATCTATGTCGACTGCGGAATACCGCATTTCATAGGGTCTTGTCAGAAGATGCTCACCGTCCGCAGCAAGGTGTGTATATATCTTTACCTCCCGGTACCCGCTACGTCCCCTGCCCCCTCCCCCCGCACTGCATCAATGAAACTGTATCTATCTCGAAACAGCCCCCTTAACGCGACGCTCGTTGATGACTTAGGGCAGGAGCTGTATTATATTCATACACCCTGGAAACTGTCGGGTCGTACCACCATCATCACGAAGGCGGACAAAGAGCTAGAAGCCTTCGTCAAGTTCGGGGGCCTGTTGATATCCGACTCCAAATCAGATATCAGCCCAAGCGACGACTTGAGCACAAGGGGGCAACCTGAACTCGCACAGATAAATTGGCGGTGTATTGGGAGCTCGCGGTTGAACTTCGGAGGATTTGAACGCGATATCCACGAGTATTTGCTGCGGTCAGGCTTCATGGGATGGTGCGTTTCGTTTTTGACCGTGACATACATCACCTAACGGCGGTGATAACGCGTACGTAGGTATCGCACCTTCACCGCACCCGACGGAAGGTCGTACAGGTGGACGATGGGGTTCAACTACCCTGAAGTACGTATAACATACCATGTCGCCTCGCTCGAATGGCATACTCAGATATGAGATAGCTGCACACAAACGACGAGCACCGCCGGCCAATTGCAAGGTTTCATCGGCGGCGCCTCTCTATCCCCGGAATCTGCAAAGGCAGAGCGCCTCACCTCGAGATACTCCCCGATGGAGAGCATATCGCGGACGCTATTGTCATGACGTTCGTATACGTGGAGAAAAGGCGCAGAGACTGTGAGAAGGCTCGGTCAGCCGGAGATTAGGAGGCTACAGTGGGAGGCAGTAAGCAGTATCTCCGCAGTCGTTGTATGAAGAAGGCTCGACACGTTACACAGGGTCCGCAGCACTGGATCAGTGGTAGTCCAGCTGACGGGCTGCACAATTATGAGTGTCTCATGACGATTGGCAATATGTGGTATGGGTCAAAGAAGCGGATGCATCGCACATTAATATTACGGCCAGAGTGCCTATATTCATACGCATGTCATTATGCAGCAGCTTGAGTAGGATGTAGGATATCAAGTAGACGAACAAAATGCTGCCTCATGGCCCTATCATCCCCAACCTGCGACTCCAATTTGAAAACGTCCGTTTCGGTTTCGAATCCAGCTCGAAACATTACGTCGTCGTGCTTCTTCGTCCATTGGAAGGCAGGGGTTTGAGTCCGAGAGGGCAACCCTAACGAGACTCCCGTCATTTGTATGTCGTTACTAGGTTCTGTTTTCGTGACACTCGTACGTAGATCCGGTGTGTACGTGAGGCTCCTGCTGCTCAGACTGGCTCTGCGCTGTTCCCTTGCAAGGGCTTCGTCCCACCGACCTAGCAAAAACAGCCGAGAGAGAGTCGCCGCGCGCGTGCTCGGCGGTGGTTGCCAGTCATTTTCAAGTTCTTGACCAGGTCGTATTGGTGTATATTCGAAGGGTAGGGATTTCCTCCGACGGCGTGGCGCGGGCGTGCTCTCGGCGGTGATTCTGTGTTCATCAGGGTCAGGCCTGACAGATGTACCACCATCTTCATCATCTGCATCGTCACCGTCGGGCTGGGATTCAGGTACGTCACTGGCACTGGTCCTATCCGTGTCGATGACTTCTTCCAGCAGTTTCAAGCCCTCCATCTCGGCACTTTGACGCATACCCTTGAGCACGGCGTCGGTACGGTGAATACTTTGTGCTGCTTCCCAGACATTCCACGCTACTTCTTGCGTGAAGCCGTGCATTTTGGCGAGATGCGCGATGGCTGCGCTGACGCCTAACGAATTGATGAGATCCCTTTCTTCATTAGGCACGGCGGATGGCGGAACAAGCGTTTTGTATGGTATAAATGGAGGAGAAACGGCGGGCGGTGAACGGGTAGAGGACTGCGCTCCTCGTTTGAGCGAGTTGATTCGCAGGTCTGAGTCCTTCGAATTCGACCTCGCGGCAAGCCCGGTGGCTGAATGTCGACGCCCGTCTTGGAATCGTTCTCGAAGACGCTCGACGTTCCTCGTGGATAATTCGTCCGTACGAACAAAATCGGACATTGCAGACATCCGCCGCCGCCGGTGGTCAACTGACTTCAGCCGGCGCTTTTCCATCACATTCAGATCAAGAGACTCGGTGCTACGTTTAGTGGCTTGATGTGTTCCCGCTATAGCCTCCATTCAGTCAAAGCTCTCAAAAGATGCAAATCGGCATGACGTACTGTGATTAATCTCCTCCAGCGTAACTCGAGACGTCGATGCTAAAGGCACGCTCATCTCCGCATCCGTCTGCACCTCCCTATGCGATAGCCTGCGCTGCCGAGAGTCTTCGGGTAACTCGCGTGTTTGTCCTGCGAGCTCTCCTTGACCTACCACAGACTCAACAGCTTTCGCCCTGATCGTGGGCCAATGCCCATCGGTCTGCCCGTCCGACTCGTGCTCGCTGCCGTCCTCTTTGGATCGGGGAGACGAGTAATGCACAGTGCCTCCAAATGGCCGCTGCGAGAGCGTCGGGGGCTTGCGAGCCCTTTGCGAGGAGACCTGTGCGTTGACAGGAGAATCAGGTGCAGGGGAGGAGACGAAGGGGTCGTCATCTACGGCGCTTTTGCGTTTTCGCGGCTTGGGTTTGGGAGGACGCGAGGTGCCGCTGACAAACGAGCCAGGCATTGGCGCGGGAAGGGTTGGGGAAGGTAGTTTATCCAAGGAGGGGTAGAGTCCTCCGTTTCTAAGTTGATGGGTTAGTTGTGCGTCGTAGTTTCTAGGCAGATAATCTACCTTGAGCCAGGCTCCTGCACGGGCTCCCCCTCGTCAACCGATGTGACTTGTCCCGCAACTTCACCCTCATCTTCAGCGTCCTCATTCGTTCCGCCATTGGGAGTGAAGAGAGGATCGTCTTCCTCGGTCACGTTCGTCGTAGGCGTGGTGGGCTTCGCCTGCGTCGCGATGTTCCTACGTTCCTCCTCCTGCATTGCTGCGATTCCTACCATGGTGTCCTCCTCCTCCTCCTCCTCCTTCCATTTCCCTTTAGCATCTGAATCCTCGGGCAGTTTACTGACTTGAGATGCTTTGGATGGGATATCGGCCGTGATCAAGGGGCGACCATTTGTCGCGTTCGTGAGTGCTATCCCAAGCTCAACTCGGCGCGCCGCTTGCGTCGCGGTGCCTTCGCCGGTTCGTTCTTCACGGGCCGTTCCATCCTTCCGCTGCTTCCCCTCTTGCTTCACTTCCCTCTCGACCGGCACCTGCTGCTGACTCCTCACATCCGCTTTTTTCACGGCTTCCGACTTGATGCCTGCACCGTGAACTGGGGATGTTTTCGAAAGGCCACGGTCATGCGTCGGCGATTCGCTATGGTCAACGCGAGACTCCTGGTGAGTCGTGATGACTCGTTCTTCAACGGTCTTGGCAATCTTCTGCCTCTTCTTCTCCGGTTTCACTTCCACCGTCTCAACCACGTCGTCGTCCTGCTGCTTGCGCTTCCGCTTCACATCTGATCGTCCTGCAGCGCGCGTCGATTTACTAGTTTCAGATTCCTCGACTGCGACGTTCTTCTTCGCTTGATACTTGGCTATCGCTTGGTCAAACCAATCCGTGTGATCTGTATATCTACCGCGCCACGATTGCCATGTGTGTCGCTGACTCCACCTCCATCGCTGGTCTTCCTGTACGTTGAAGCATGAGATGCAGCGCGAGGTTGAAGACCCAGAACCTACGTTTGCTACCAGCTTTTTGTACAACGCGTTTCCGCTTCTTCCATAGTGCCCCGGGTTGTGAGTTGCGATATACTTCGCGAGGAGAATGTCTTCGTCGTGCGTGAATGGATTTCTGGCCCTGACGAAATGAGAGGCCGCCTTAATTTGAGTTCAATGCTTGAAGTAGCCTACTCACCCACTTGATTTTGACATTGCAATCAGTCTCCTCCTTGGAGCTGGGCCCACAGGTAGTTTCAAAGTTTGTGGGCAGGTCGTGGGCGGATGGAAACTGTGTGACTTGTGTGACAATGCGTGACAGTAACGCGTTGCTTCGCGATGATCACGTGAGATACACGTGACTCCCAGGGTTAAGTTGAACTCTGTTGAACACCAACTTAAAAAGTTGAACTCCAAGCCAAATACTCGAAGAATGCCATGACTCTCTGCTCGAGAGCAAGTTCACGGAAGGACGTTCCGAATGGCAATATTGCCGCTTCTTACCAATTACCACCGTTCAACTCTCAGTTCTGTTGTATGGGCCGAATATGAGAAAACACGAAATGTAGTACACCAAGTTCGCACGTCGTCCTTGGCATATCGTCCTGGCCATCCCCAACAAGTCTGAGGTACTCCAGGGTGCGCACCTGATTCAAGCCTGCCGCCGTCAAAATTTAACGTCACCCCTTGCAGACTACGCAATTGATGATCGATGGATAGGATATCACACTGTCGCACTCCATCCTACTCCACCTGAATAGGGCACTGATCTGCTTCATAGACTTTACGCCAAGCCTTCTAACGCCCTCCAGCTTGGTTCGGCTCCACTCTACTGTCGATGAGATGGTCAAATGTGACCCAAACTTACCAGTGACCCGCGGTAAGTGGTTTCAATCGTCCCATATCCTCGACTTCTTGAAGACAGGCTGACCTTGGCGTTGGTATGGAAAGCTTTCGTTTGAAACGAGGCATGCATGTCCATGGTTGACGCTACCGTTCGCCGTCACTCGCGGAACGGAACGATTGCTAGTCTATGGCATTCGTATACTCGCAAATAGCCCACATGGCACCCATATCAACACCCTAGTAATTCACAACGCAACGACCCTACTTTCAACCGGTTAGTACACGGATCGAGTCGAAGCTTAATGACTTCGCCACATCAACTTTCCCGATTTTACCTTCACCCAACCTTCTGAGGCCTCTTGGCGTTGTTGCTTCGCACTTGGACTATCAATCTATATAAAATAGGTGAGGGCGAGAGCAGCTATCGCAAACTCCAAGCATTGTGGAGATACCCAAGACCACTCGACTGAGTCACTATACGACAGCAACGCATGATGCGGACGCACAAATATCATGAACACGATCACCTGTTACCCAACGGTCGATCGAAATCTTTTCTCCCCTCCTCATATACTCGAAGCTCGCCCGTTGAATATGCCAGCGGCAGTGAGAACGAGAGAAAACAACAATCCCTCCCTCCCACCGAAATCTCCAAACGTGCCAGATATCTCATCTTAACGGGGATATGGCTCGCTCAGTTTCTCTCTGTGAGGTTTCATTTGCTTGAGCACATTAGTTCATTGGCTAAACTGATATATGTGTTACTTGTAGTCATTGAATCGTAAGTCTAGGATCTTCCCTTTCTAAGATTCGCCTTGCAAACGTACTCCTACTTTCAGTGACACTGGTGCCTACTAGTAAGTCCTCATAGACGGCTCGCCAAAAAATCACTCATTCTGCATGATGCATGACCTCGCAACAGTGCTTTCCTTCATTGCCTCAGATTTTAGGAAAGCGCATCAAGCTAGCTGGCTTGGTACTTCGTGAGTAAATTGTTCTCTTGTCCGTACTCAACGAGTCTAATGTACGATGTGATGCACGCACAGTTACCTTCTCGCCACAACGGCGTTCACCCCATTATATGGGAGGCTCGCAAATGCTATGGGAAGACGAGGAGCGATTCAATCCGCTGTCCTATTCGCAGGGATGGGTATGATTTTTTGTGGTGTTTCGTCTAGTATGGAGCAGCTTATAGCTGCTCGATTCGTGCGTTCATTTCTGCTTTATTGGCTCCTAAACTAGCGATGGAGCACTGAACTGATACTCTGGCTTCTAGTTATCTGGGATGGGTGGTGGGGGGATATTTACCATGGCAGCGTGAGTTCATCAAACAATAATCCAAGTATTTGCATCCACCAATACTCATCCGCCTTTCCCGTCTATCTAGCATCACCACCAGCGACATGTATAACTTACGGGTGAGCGCAATACTCTACGCATCTCTTGATCTGACATCAAACACTTATATCTCCCGTAGACAAGAGGCTTCATCCAAAGCATAGGCGGAATTTTCTACGGTGTAAGCCCCGAATTACTGGCTCTCTAGCGACATTTGATCACTAATATTTGTTAGCTCGGAATGGGCTTGGGCGGTCCTATTGGGGGATTCATAACCGATTGGTTAGTTAGCGTTCCCTCTCCGCTCCTCGTCTGAAACTAGATAAATAATAATGCAGGCTCGGCTGGCGATGGGCCTTCCTCATCCAAGTACCTTTCTTCGTGCTCTCATTCTTATTGGTTACATTAAACTTGCAATATACCATTGAGGTATGCACTATGTTCATGCGATCAACCCCTCTCCTCTCACCACTATGTTCTCGTTTCCCTTCATGTTATGTTCGGTGCGCGGTAGGGATCAGGCAAAACGGCTAAGGACATCATAAAACGCATTGACTATGGGGGGATAATCACTTTGATGGGCACCGTAAGTAATGTTTTCGAATGATTATTTGATATCCTTATACATCTATTCGCATCGTAGGTTGCCTCCCTCCTGTTGTTTCTTAGTGCGCGATACAACGAGGATCATCCCGTGAGTGTCTCCTTTTCCCTTTCCAGCTCCTCGTCGCATTTAACCCTTTCTCCTGTCACCTACGTTAAGTGGGCCGACCCCTACGTCTACACCCCCTTGGCCCTCACCTTTCTCTTTCTGCTTGCCTTCTTCCTCATCGAAGCCTACCTCGCCATCGAACCCATCCTCCCCATTTACCTCCTCTCCCACCGCGTCCCCGTCTTAGTGGGTACAAGCAGCGCACTGGTGGCGGTATGCAATTTGTCTGTGTCCTACCATTTCCCGATGTTTTTCCAGACGGTTATGGGAACCTCTGCGTCCGTTGCTGGTGAGTGCAGAGTCTTACTTCTCAACGGCAGGCCTTTGATGGATCATGTAAGGACTTCACCTTCTCCCTAACAGCGTCTGCATTTCGACTGGATCGATCTTTGCGGGGTACGGGCACACTCTTAACAATACTCTCTATCGGCTCCCTTCAACTTTCCGTTCTGATTCTGACGTATTTGCAATTTAGGTGGATGATGAAGAGGTACGGCGCCTACAAGCTCCTCAATATGGTGTTCGGATGTCTCCCCTTCATTGCTGCTGCGACGATGGCGACAATGAACCAGCATTCAGGCGTGTTTAAGCAGTGGATCGCTATCGTGAGTTACCCTTATTCGTCAGCGGTGTAATACATGATGTATTTCTGTAGATGCCACTAGGATTCGGGAACGCAGTTGTCTTACAGACTATGTATAGTAAGTACCCAGTGCCGAGTCTCCATTGCACCCTTCCTCTTCCCATACTTACTGCCGTTGACATTCAGTCGCACTCGTCGCCAACATCCCTGCCTCACAGATGGCCGTTGGCACAGGTTTCTCCCAGCTCCTCAGAGGTTTAGGACAGGTCGGTGGCTTAGCTGTTTCCTCAGCCCTGTTCCAATCCGTTCTCAAACGCGAGCTGAGCGAGAGGATACGGGGTGATGAGGCACAAGAGGTGAGTGGCATTACCTTCCCCGCCCTGCCTCTCTTGAAAAATCGCAATACTAACGTCGATACCAACTTCCGTTGCTCGTCAGATAATCTTTAAAATCCGACACGCGTCCTCAACGATCCACGCCCTCCCTCCTCCGCTCCAACAAGCAGCCAGAGACGCGTTTGCCGTGGCCCTACGCAGCGTGTTCATACTTGCGGCTATGGCCTCGTTGTTGGCGTATTTGGCTAGAATCCCTGTGCGTTGTATTGCTTTCGTATTGCTTTGGTGGATGCTAAGCCTTTTCTTGGTCGCGCAGATTCCGGATAAGAATTTGGAAGAAGAGGTAGAAGACAAGCAAGGGGCTAGAGAGTGTAGTATAGTAACGGCACCTAAGCGCTGAGCTACTTATATAGGAGAATAGTTCTAGCGAGAGAGTTAGGACGAAGTAGCCTAGTTCAAATAAGGTCGAGGGTTCCTTTGCTCGCCATTCGGGCAGTAGAATCAGCCCCTAAGCCAGTCCCCTAGCCCCACAGATTGCCCTACTCCTCGCTGCGGACTTTCTGTGGGCTGTCGTCAATTTACATGATCCTACCAAAGCTGTTGAGACTTTCCATTCTGCCTGACTACCCACCAGGGACTTGGCGTGTCCTCTATTGCGTCGTTAAATCGGTTTTAATTGTTGCCTGTATTCAACCATCATCGCCGACTCTTTACACGCCAAGTGCGAGTATGTCTACCACACATGGTCCCATGAGATCCGTGAGGAATCCAATATTCGATATTCCAGGAGAAGATGCTTCGCGATTACTAGAAAGAAAGGCGCAAGCTTCTGACCTAGATGACGCGTGACAGACCCCACCGTAGCGATTGGTTGGAGGTCACAATCCACCGGGTCAAGCACGAGCGACTGGACAGGAAGAAATCGGTATTCGGTGCTTACTCTCATTCATTCTGCGGATCACTTCAACCAACGCTTCCAATAAATATGGTCAGTTGAGCAGCAGGTAACGACATCGGAAGTCGCTAGCTTCAGCATTGGCCCTCCGTTCCGCCCCGCCTTTACGTATTGAGTCGCTCGGGGCAAAGTGAGGGCTCATCTTTGGGATCCAGCAAACAAGGCATTAGAAGACGTGGAAATCCAGACATGGTTGGGTACCCAGACCATGGATCTCAATCACCGTATTGGATCCGTCCAAGTTGCCGTTGCAGCCAATGGCTAGGAATTCTGACCTCTGAATTCCCGAATGGAAATGATCTCTTGGCATAGCGTGTACTTCGAGAAACTAGCGATTCCGAACCATAAGCGAAGCGGCGATGAATTCGGAAAAAAATAATGAAAATATGCATAATTGCGGTGACCGACGTAGTCCTATAGCGTCGCGTCGTTGGCGGTCGAATGAGCGTGATTCTGTGTAACATGCCAAAAATCTGGCCAATGGCAAAGCCCAGGGCGTCGACGGCAGCGGGCGGATGTTCTGGAATATGTGGGCCAAAGAACATCCAGGCTTCGGGTCGACGGCAGGTCAGTGGCAGATTATAATTCCGTTTTCGGCTACCGATCGCGTAACGTATAAGAAGAATCAAAGCGAGTGTGGGGAACATTGACACACCCCGCTTCCCCATTTTCAGACCCCATCATCAGCTTTGCTGGCACACTACCGAAGACGATGCGCGCGACGCCGTTTCTGCGAAATGTTGGGCCTGGTGTCTCTGCAGCGCTCAGAGAGCGCGTTCGAAGACCGAGCATGTTGAAGAAGCTGACGAGCCCCGAGGCCCTCGCCCCGCTATTCAAGGTGTGTGATCATATGGCCTGATGGAGAAGGAAACGTTGTGACTGATGGCGACGGTGATGTCTAGAACGACGACTACGTATGTTATCACTCACGATGATGATCACTGCGCTCGCTAACCAGCATGGACTTCGTAGATTGGATGGTCGGGCTTCACCGGAGTGGGCTACCCAAAATGCGTACCGACGGCCATCGCAGATCACACTGAGCAAAATAACCTTCAAGCCGACCCTGCTACGAAGCGCAAGTTTAACCTTTTCGTCGGTGCTTCGGTGGGCCCCGAAGTCGAAGACAGATGGGCACATATGGATATGTGCGTAAAATTCACGAAAAAAACAAGTATCGCGATTCATCCTCAAACATTATAGGATTGCTCGGCGGTACCCGCATCAAGTCGGTAAGGAGGTCAGCAAAGGAATCAATGCAGGGAGGATAGAATTCGCCGACAAGCATCTAAGGTAAGTCCGGCGTCGTCTTGTGTTCGATGTGCTGCTTACCCTGGAGGATCTAGTATGTTCCCTCAAGACCTCACATATGGCTATTATAGTTTAAAGAAACAGCGGGGTGACCCTCGTAAGCCTTTGGACTGGGCAATCGTGGAAGCGACCGCCATCACCGAAGAAGGCCATATCGTACCTGGTGCATCCGTAGGAGCTACTCCTGAGATTCTCGAATCCGCCGAAAAAATCATCATTGAGGTCAACACGCGTGTACCAAACTTGGAAGGTCTTCACGACATCGTCCATTCCTTCGCCCCGCCCAATAAGCAACCCTACTTGATCACCCACCCTTCAAACAGAATTGGCTCGACCGCAATCCCCATTGACACAGAACGTGTTGTCGCCATCGTGGAGAGTACGCACCCTGATAATACGGGTACCAACGCCCCCGAGAACGACGAATCCAAGGCTATTGCTAAACATCTCATTCACTTCCTTTCGGAGGAAGTCGCGGCCGGTAGATTGCCTAAATCTTTGCTACCATTGCAATCCGGTATTGGAAACGTTGCCAATTCGATCATTGGTGGTCTTGCCGATGGTCCCTTCGAAAAGGTGCAAGTCTGGACGGAGGTTCTTCAAGGGCTCGCCTTCTCGGGACATATCCAAGCTCTGGAGCCGAGTCCCAGGCCCAGATTGAGGAAGTCGTGGACAAGTTGATGGAACTTTATCCGGATATCCCTGCCCTTGGATCTCCATATAATACTGGAAACGAGACGTTCGGACTCAGCAGTCAATATAAACGCTTGGGCTCATTATGTGCGCATGCCATCGTCATTTTGTCGTGTCTGGACTAATGGTTTGGGCAGTGGGCGACCTGACGTTCGTTGCGCCAGTCCGATTGCACTTGAAGGCGCTGGCGAAAGCGGATGTGAAGCTTTACAGTTACTTGTTCACAGAAGATTCGGGAGCACGTCCACCTCAGGAAGGGAGTATGTGAGCCTGTCCATAGATCATCGCAGACTGTTGACGGCATTCATAGTTGCTCATACCGACGAGATCGCCTACGTCTATGGGCAACCACCTGCACCGGTCTCACCCTCGTCAGCACGACTTACAGGTCTGATCATGGATTATTGGCTCTCTTTCGCTTATGAACACCATCCCAACGATGGGCGCGGTCACAATCGTTAGTCTACAATCATCATTCATCCAACTCCATACTAATCGTACTAGGGCAAGAGTGGCTCCCTTACACGGAGGAATCTCCGGTGGGCACTGTCTTACCACGATACTCCTGCGGAATCTGACGTCCTTCTCTCACAGGTTCTCATGCAACTTAACGGCGTAGACCTCAGGATGATCCCAGATAATTACCGGGAAGAACAGATAAACTTCATCATCTCAAAAGCAGACGTCTTAGGACTATAGGGCCACTACATCAATGGATAGTCCGCTGAAAACGTACACCTCTTCTCCTTTCTTGCCCCTTGCCAGAACCCCTCCACTACAGTGGAAAGTAACACCACGATTCCTTTCATGGCCACTTGGTCTCGTGATGACGGCCTATTTACCCCCAACATGATACGAACATCAATTGAATCACAGTTCTCTTGCGGGACTTCCTTTCATCCGAACCACCGTCAGTCGACACCGCAAGGTGGTCATCTACGTGCGGATCGCGCAGCAGTCAGTAGCTAAATCGATCATATCCATTCCAAAGTAGATTTGAGCGAAGAGCAGAGATATCTAGAGGGATTAGAACCATGGCCGTCTCCGAAGGCATTTGCCAGTGGCTATATTGACAATCATGCTAAGTACTGGCTTCAAATCACGTTGTGTCTACAGCAAATATAGTCGGACGGTCGCAAACATACAAACTCGGCCTTGCAACGCAGGAGCACGCTCTTCGAGGTGAGCGTGCGCGCGTGATCCTGATCACTTCGAACTCATGACACAACCCTCATGGTGTGTCCAGGTGATATCGCGAACTTGAAGGAGCGTCGAACGGAATCTTTTACACAAGCTTTAGCCGCTACACTTATAATCGGGATGATTCCCGTTACGCCCCCCAACACTGATGCTAGCGTTTGTCCTCGCTACATTGCTGCCAGCCCTATGCTGTGCGCTCCCATCCGTTGTTATCAACGGTACCTCGATCCTGGGAAGAGCGCTCGAGTACGCTAACCAGGAGGCTTTTAGAGGTTCCGATGACCATGTCTTCTTTTGTTGATCGATTGTTGACTGGACCACCTCATTCATAGGTATCCCATACGCTGAGACGCCCCTAGGCAGACTTCGCTTTCACCCACCGCAACCAAAGATTTGGTCAAAGTTATCTCATACGTTCGATGCTACTGAATTTGGATCAGCTTGTCTGCAACCAGTGGGTGTCCACTAGCCGTTCTGATATCTAAGTGAGTGCTGACCGCTGGCCTAGTTTGCTCTCCCAGGCGTTCAGATATCTGAGGATTGTTTAACTCTAAATATTCAACGTCCTGCAGGTGCTAGTAATGCTTCTGCATACCCAGTAATGGTTTGGCTTCACGGCGGGGGATTTTTTGGTGCGTAACTACTCAGAAACCATTATCTCATCGTCTAATACAGATCTCAGCCGGGCGATCATCAAGTCCAGAATTCAATGCAACCAACCTTGTTTCATATAGCGTCGCTAGGGTGAGTACCCCTCCGCAAGTTAATTCTCCGCACTCACTGTGGGCATTAGGGCACTCCTATCATCTATGTTAACTTGAACTATAGACTAGGACCACTTGGCTTCCCTCAAGGTACTCAAGCAGATAATGGGAGGCTCAATCTTGGTTTGAAAGATCAGTTGTTCGCGCTCCAGTGGATACACGACCATATTGCTGCATTTGGAGGAGATCCCAAGAAAGTAAAAGTTCTATCCAAAATCAGTCCTACCAGTTCATTGTGTTCAGATCGCTCCTAGGTTACTCTCTTCGGCGAAAGTGCTGGTGCTTTTTCAACGTCCATCCATTTATTCAACCCAGTTATTGAGGACTTGATTGGCGGCGTGGTGGGTACTGGCGGAGCTGGTTTTGACTCCATTCTGAATTATTATGGTAGATCCTGCAATCCGGGGCCCCATCTGGAGGCCGGGCTGAGTCGCGGGACGCAATTTGGCAGAAATTTGTCACAGCCGCTGGTTGCAGAGTGGAGGACTCGTGGACTTGCTTACAGGTAGTGGACTCTACCACGGCGCTGAAGGCGATTGAGGCCGTCATTGAGTGGGACAATCCCATTAGTTTTGCCCCAGCGCTTGACGGACCTACTGGTCTCATCCCGGATCATCCTTCCCGTCTCTACGAAGAGGGTCGATTCGCCAAAATCCCTGTACTTTCCGGTCTCAATCTTGACGAAGGTTTGTTCTACCAACAGGGATTTCCCGCCAGTATCTAATAATATATTCTGTAGGGACGATGTTCCCCCCTGAGAAGGTCGCTTCCTCGCAAGAGATCAGGGAATACCTTAGCAAATCATACCCGAGCTCTGGAAGCGATTCAGTAGCTCTGGACAAAGTTTTGGACACATTGATGAGCCTTTATCCAGATATCCCTGCCCTTGGGTCGCCGTACAACACAGGAAATGAAACGTTTGGGCTAAGCAGTCAATTCAAACGTATGGCCGCTTTGTGTGCGTAGGAGCATTGCATTTCGTCGTGACACGTTGTTGAACTCATGGTCCCGACAGTGGGTGATTTGATGTTTGTTGCCCCAGGCAGGCTGCATCTAAAGGCGCTGGCACTGGCGAACGTACCGATATACAGTTACCTGTTTACGGAGAAGCCAGGATCAGCCCCCCCTCATTGGGGCAGTGCGTACATCATTCCGAAAAGCTCTAACAAATTCTAAAGTTCTTCAAGTTGCTCATAGTGCTAACATTGCTTACGCCTATGGGCAGCCACCCACGCCAGTCTCGGCCTCATCGCAGCAACTCGCCCCAATTATGATGGATTATTGGTTATCGTTCGCGTATGAACGCAACCCTAACGACGGCCACGGTCACAACAGTAAGTCTTCTCAGTATGGGATCATACCTCAGAACATTTCAGACAACTTAACCAGGGCGAGAGTGGCTTCCTTACACGTTGGAATCTCCGGTACGTGTGGTTGTGATTTTGTACTGCATCATACCTGATCATCTCTGAACGTAGATCATCCTGCATCTCAATGGCGAGGACCTCAGGATGATCCCCGGCGATTATAGGAAAGACAAAATAGAGTATATCATGTCTCAGGCAGCCATACTGGGAATGTAGTGAACGTTCAAGCTAGATACATGTGCACGTCTTTTTAGCATGATATATATATCTACATTTATATACCGCAACAAGTGGGTGGGGGGGGTACATCATGTAGCTACAATCCTTGCCTGGGGGCAGAGCCCAACCAACAACCAAGCATTGGCGGCGAGGGTGCACTGAATTATTCAGCTGTTTAGTGGAACCATTTTGGAGTGGGAGTTCGGGGAACATGTGCACGTCTCATCAACGTTGGATCCTATCTAGGTCCTCGTTCACAGCCCACATTCCTTTGCAGAACGGCCATGTCGTCAGCAAACCATCCAAGAGCAACCAATTGAGCAGCCGTTACTTTGTAGCAATAGACTATTGCATCTCGTTGTGTTATATTTGCGGATGGAGAGGAAGCATGGCCTTTTAAATTTGAGATACAATATCATGACACCTAGCTATATATCATCCTCCGGGCCGTCCTCAATAAGCTTCGCGTAGTCTTCGTAGCTCGCGAATGTCGGCAGACTCTTCAGTTTCTTCCGCCGGGATTGCTTGTCATCCGTTCGTTTTCGCTTCTTGGTGTCCAAAACCCCACCCCATTCATCCTCCTGACCCTCTTCATCTTCGCCTCCGGAGTCTGACCCATCATATTCAATCAGACCATCAGGTACTTCGTCGAGAGGGATAAGGTCATCGGCGTCAGAGTCCTCAACCAAATCCAAGTCGTCGGCATCACTATCTTCGCTACCCGAGACATTGCTTTCAGAATCAGAGTCGTCGATTTCGGGATCGAGATCGAGAGGACTATCGATATCACTATCATCAAGGTCTTCGTCTTCATCACCAGCCACGTTGGGCATGGACGCCTTCATGGCCTAGGAGCACCATAGTCAGCTGCGCCATTTCGCACACTAAATGGAATGAAACGAACCTTCCATATTTCCGCTTCTTCTTCATCGTCGGTCCCCTCTTCGGAAGGTGGTGCCCCCTCCGCAGCACCATCTACCCTATCACCTGAATCCTTCGTGCCTTGGCTTGCGTCTGAATCGACATCTGTGTCGTCGTCTTCTGCATCTTTGGGCCTTGAAGCTGCTTTGCTTTGTTCATGTTTGCGGACGAAGTATTTGTGGAAGAAAAGCTGTAGGCGGAGTCAACATGAGCAATTTATGGAGTGGAAATGAGCAGACCTGGTCGACAGGGATATCTTGAGGCCTTCTCCTCAAGAAGCTTTCCTCATTGACCAAACCGCCAGGGTCTCCCACTTCACCCTTCATCAATTTGACACCGCTAGCCCCGTCAATTGTAGTCGCCGCAGGTTGCATTACGCTTGATCCCTTTGGCTTCG
Source organism: Pleurotus cornucopiae (assembly GCA_019677325.2). Lineage (NCBI taxonomy): Eukaryota > Fungi > Basidiomycota > Agaricomycetes > Agaricales > Pleurotaceae > Pleurotus > Pleurotus cornucopiae. Next base: position 1,281,254 of record CM033823.1, on the reverse strand, counting down.
CACCTACGATGCGGAATCAGCCGCAGTTCGCCGTCAACAGAACGTGAATCCTACTATTGGTGCTTAGTATGCCTACGCCATCATTGTCACCTTTGACTTTCTTGGGATTTTTATAAACAAATCTATCAAGGAAGTGGGAGAGCGTGTTCAGCGAGAGGTCAGCAGAGGCCGTAATGGGCTGCGATGACAGGATCTGTCGTGCGTGCAAGGATATGGCAGGGTGGTAGTGGTTCAGGAGGGGTGTCTAGGCAAGAAAAGTCATTCAGAAGAAACAAGCTATGCAAGCTTAGACACGTACAAGTTCCCACAGAGGAGAAGCCGAAGCATGGGCATACTGTGGGTCCCGCTTTCGTGGATCGTAGACTTCATCAGTTTTGCTGGGGGTATTCACCATGCTCCTCAAACCGGGGATAGAAGAAAACAACTATCAATAATAAGGTGAGATTGGACTCGGTAAGCGGAAAGGGAAGGAGCATACTTCACCAAGGAGATACAAACCACCTGCAACGAATTCAGTTGCACCGCTGCCGCCGCTAACAAGGACTTGGACGAATCGTCTGATGAGAGCTTTGACGCGCTCTAGGTCGTGGTCGGCTTTCACAGACTTGAAGAAGAGATTTAGGTACATCGCTTGTTTAGACGAATGTGGAAGGCGAGGATCGTGAAGCGAGGCATATAGGGAACGGTAGTAACGATCCACGATCGATTTATATATCTGAGAGGGAGCCAGCTTCGACGAAGACGTTGCGGATGACGGATCAACTGGAGTAGACAAAGAAGAAGCAATCTGTTGTATTAGAACCAACGCCTGCAAAGATATGTTGAACGTCGATTTGTGAGTGACCATAAAGAGCGTGTCGATGTGCTTTTGCAATCTAAGGCGCATTGTCAGGGCTGGATAAATGACACAATGGCACTACGAACCCCACATCTTCGGAGGTGATCTTAGCGAACGGGAGAGCACGATTGATGCCAGTAAGAATGGCTGAGATCATTTTGGATTGACTATCTTCGACTTCCATGAATCCAGCAGCGCCTTGAATTTGTTTTGCGTGCTTTCCCTTTCGCTTCTTGTCGTCACTGAATATCCTTCCCTTTTTGTCTTTGCGAACCTCCTTTTCGGCTTCTTCATCCTGATTCTTCACCGTCGCATCTTCCTCTTTTGCAAGGGAGCCATCGCCGAGCAACTCCTTGAACATTTCGAAGTATACGTCAAGCAGTTGGATAGCAACGGCCTTGTCACTGCCTGCTAGGATAACCTGATTCAACGTGATGGCGGCATAATATCTGGCATGAGGGTTTCCAACTTCCTTCTTTTCGGGGGCCTTAGATTTGGGTTTGGGAGTCTCGTCGGTAAACCTAATATGCTTATTGGGCACGGCGGCTGAGGGGTTGGTCAGCGTCTGGGCAGCAGGTTTGAAGACGAGAGCAGCGATTTCTCGAATGACGATAGACTTCATAGATGGATGTGCTTGGAGGAGCTGGAGCAAATGATATGAAGCCCGCGAGGAGATAGATTTTTCGTGGTCGCCCTACAACGGTGGATGAGAGGATGAACCATCCTACGTTAAGAAGCGTAGGCCTACAAGTTTATTGACTAGCAACCGTAGGAGATTCTGCTCTTGCTCTGGCTTCGAGCGAAGTAGAGTTGAGATGAGGTTGAGAGATTGTGTTCGTACGTACGGCAAAGTATCTGCGCAAAGTGTCTTGGATGACGGTTAGGATCGAGTAGGCATTACAATCACACCAGCACACCTCAAGAATTTGCAGAATCGAGAAAAAGTACTTCTTGAGCCAGTCTTCGAAATACCATATTACCAAATGTTCATCGGTCACATTGGGATGCAGGAGGGCTTGGTCTCGGAAGTATCTACATTTCGGAAAGTCATTGAGAGATATATAGGATCCGTGGACGTTATCTTCGTACTTCAGTTTGCGGTCGGGTGCTCCACCACCAACCCACCAATCGACAATACAGCGCAAAGCCTTTAAGCTCTCCTCTCGCCCTCCTTTTCCCTTGCCGCGTTCGGCCATAGATTTCAGGGTGTCCAGAGACTTCGTGTTGTGTAGTGGGCTGCTTTGAACGAGAAGCGTAAGGGCACTCAGTCGATCCGACAAGGTGCCAGATGATATGATTTTAGTAAGAAAGCTGGCTTCGGAAGTCGACGAAGAAGAGGTTTGGTAAGTAGTTATATCCTTGTTGTGAATGTCTTGCGCGCGAGACGCCAGGGTGGATAGTTGACCAGGGGTTATTGAACTAGAAGGAACTGGTGGACTTGATAGCGGTGTTATTGAGCTATACCATAGAGCATCAGGCGTAATCAAGAACCGTGATCCCGGTTTCAACGACACTCTTGAAGGCAGTTTCACTGGGTCTGTGCTTTTAATCGTAGATGTAGTCGCAGGAACCGCCGTTTCCTCCGTGTTGTGCGTCCTAGCTGATGTCTCGACAGAGCTTTGTGACTTCTTCTTCTGTTTCGATACACTGATGACTTTCAGAGGTGTTTCGACCACTTTCGGAGAGGGTTTGACGTCCGATGGTTGTTTCAGACCGAGACCTTTGACGAATTTATGTAGATCTCCAACTAAAGTTGGCTGCTGTGGATCAGTCACAGAGTGGCGTTGAGAAATTCGCCGCTCACATCAACCACGCCATCTCCAGAGTCAATGCCAGAGTGCTCTGTGTCTTTCACCAGCTCGAAGTCCTCTTCGTTACCACCCAGTGCAATGATTTGCGACTTCAGTTCTTGATCGTCATGGTTCGAGGATTTCTTGACTTTTTTCCGAGGCACCTCTGATGCTTTGGATGTCGAGTCCTTGCCCTTTCGGAGACGCGCCATAGGATCTGCACAGGAAAACGCCTGAGGACTTGCAACAAAATTTGTGGCAAGCGTGAGAACAATAGGGTCACGTGAAACCCAAGCTGGCAAGTCGACTTACTTACCATAATCGAGTCTGGTTTACGAGCCTAGTTCCACCATGATTTCTCTGTCGAAAGCCGAAAAGTCCTACATCCAGGCCGGTATACTTGGAGACCCTCCCCATCGGTCTGACGGACGCGCTTTACACGATTTTCGGACCGTTGCTCTCGAAACTGGAGTCGCACCACTCTCGAACGGGAGCGCGCGTCTCACAATCGGCAGAGTTCTTCGCGGAGGAGGGGGGACTGAAGTTCTCGCCGCGACAAAGCTGGAGGTTGAAGATATGAAGGCTGGTGGCGTTGACGGAGGACGCATCGTTTGCTCGGTGACTTGGTACGCGATATCCATTGACTCGCGATCCTGACGCACTGAGTTATTTGAAGACAGTTCGCCTGCAGCGTATCCCCATCTGTCCTCAGGCGCACTCGAAGACCTGCAATACGACATGACCATGATCATCAATCAAACCCTCTCGCACCCCTCCCTGCACCCCTCGAACCTCAGCATCGTCAAGGGTCAGAAGTCCTGGCTACTCAACCTCGATCTCGTCGTCTTATCCGATGCGGGGAACGTGCACGATGCACTGTTCATGGCTGCCAGAGCTGTGCTGTGGGACACCAAGGTGCCACGGACGCGCAGCATCGAATACAAGGCTGCTGCTGCTAATCGCAGCGCGGGGGGCATGGAGATCGACGACGCGAGCGGTTTGGACACGCGGCAGCAGCCTTCGATCGCAGATTTCGAGCTGCATGATTTCTGGGACGAGGGGGAGCCTCTCGAGGGCCGTGAAGCGTGGCCAGTTTCCGTCACGTTGAATCTGATCTCGCCCATGCACTATCTCGACGCTTCGGCGCAAGAAGAGGCCGCGACTCCGTTAAGGCTTCTGCTAGCATTCTCCTTCTCGCCTTCAGGTACGGCTTTGCAGGGCATGCGAGTGCTTGGTGTCGGCGAGCTGGACGCTAAGACGGTGAAGCAGGGGATCGAGGTGCGCAAACAACGTTCTTCGGGTTATTTCGTGCTTATGTCCATGCTAGGACGGAGAGAAGTATGCCCGGGAGATCTATACAGCTTTGAATGCCAAACTCAAAGACGAAGATGTCCGGCGTAACCAAAAGGCTAGCCACCGCTTTGCCCGACGATGAATTACATATTTTTCTAGCCATTGCGGGAATCTGAGTTATGTGTGATCGACGTCGGTCCGGCCTTCCGCTGATTCCCCACACTGACTGTCATCACTAATGCCACTGCTCGCTGTTCAAGGAGCGAAGATCGTTGATGATGAGGGGAATGAGATTATACTTCGCGGTGCTGGTCTCGGTGGATGGATGACGTGAGTCTCGCCTGAACCCTCCAGCCAGCTATTCACATTGCTCGATCAGAATGGAGAACTTCATTTCAGGTAAGTAGTCTGTGGCGTGGACGAGTGTTGCACAGTACACAGCGCCTCGCTCTTAGGATTTCCTGGGTGTGAGTATCAAATACGTGAAAGCCTAGCGGACACGATTGGCAAGGAAAAGGCAGAATTCTTCTTCCAAAAGGTTTCATTCAAGTCTCCCAGTTCCCCCACGGCAGATTAAGTTCGTCTTCCAGTTTCTCGACTATTTCTTCGCCGAAGACGATGCCCGATTCTTCCACTCCCTTGGCCTGAACTGCATCCGTATCGCCATCAGCTATCGGCACTTCGAAGACGACATGGCGCCCCGCGTGCTCAAGCCCAATTGCTTCGCGCAGCTAGACCGCGTCATCAACGTGTGCGCCAAATACGGGATATACACCATCATCGACATGCACACTGCGCCTGGCGGGCAGAACGGGGGCTGGCACTCAGACCACGGCTCCCCCCTCGCGCGGTTCTGGATCCATAAAGATTTTCAAGATCGCCTGATATGGCTGTGGGAGCAGGTGGCCGCGCATTACAAAGCCCACCAGTGGATCGCGGGGTACAACGTCCTCAACGAGCCCGCCGATCCGCACGCGCAGCACGCGCGGCTGCTCAGCTTCTACGACCGGGCGTACAACGCCATCAGAGCCATCGACACCGACCATATCATCTTCTTCGACGGGAACACGTATGCTACTGATTTCACGAAGTTTCCGGACGATGCGGGCGCGAAGTGGGAGAATACGGCGTTTTCGATACATGATTACTCAGTTTATGGATTTCCTAAGAGTCCGGAGCCGTATGACAGGACAGAAGGACAGAGAGATGTGATGAGGCGCAGCTACGAGCGCAAGAGGGCTTGGATGGATGTGAGGGGGTTGTGTGTTTGGAATGGGGAGTGGGGACCTGTGTACGCCAGGCCTCCATATGACGGTGACGCGACCGACGCTATCAACCAGCGAAGGTACAACGTCCTTGAAGATCAACTAGAAATATATAACAAGGCAAGTTTTTGTATATTGATGGTATCCCAGGGCTACATATTAATTTCGGGTTTGTAGGATCGGCTTAGTTGGTCTATCTGGCTTTACAAAGACATAGGCTTCCAAGGGATGGTCTACGTATCCCAAGACACCCCCTATATGACGCGCTTCCGCGACTTTCTCGCCAAGAAGTACCGAATGGCCGTCGACTCCTGGGGTGCCGACGATAGATATGTGAAGAAGATTTACGAGCCGATCGTCGGGTTGATCAAAGAAGCTTGCCCAGACGCCGATACGAAGAGGTTGTACCCACCTATCTGGAGCCTGGGAGAGAGGGTGGCTCGATATTCCAGGCAGACGCTGGTGGCTGAGTACCTTGTGGGGGAATGGGCGAGTATCATGAAGGGGCTAGATGAAGGGGATTTAGAGGAGTTGGCGAAGTCGTTTGCGTTTGAGAACTGCGCAAAAAGGGAAGGGCTGAATGATGTCTTGAGGAAGTACGCTCCCGAAGCGAAATAGGTTAAACAAAGTGGTTCACTTCACTTTATTGATGGTTTGTAACAACAACAAAGATAAGTGATAGATAGTAAACATGGAGTCCAACGAGAGAAATATCTTTTTGCGAAAGAGTGTGCACATAATTGCCGTCTTATCTTGTCTTGCGTGTTCCTAGGATAGCGGGAGGCGATTTAACACGTCCCAACAGCTGACTCCGAGAACTGGCAAGCAGCTTGAGAGTCGCCACTAATGATTCCACAATTAACGCTGACGCTCTAGTTTTCAAGGGACAGAGCATCACTCACCACCCGATCTTCGAGGGCTCGGATCCCTTGGCAACGCCCTTGTACGCGCAGCACACATTCTTGGCGGTGGGCTTGTTGTTCGTCTTGACGTTCGAGAGGATGGCGGTGTCGCCCCAGTTGGCATTGATGCCAACACCTTCCTTCCCGTCCTTGAAGCAGACATTGTTGACTTCGACGTGGCGCTCATGCGAGGTAGCGCAGTTTCCGCAGCCACGGTAGAGTTTACCTGAGGATAGCGGCCAGCATCAGCAAGGCGCAAGGTTCGGATTTGCAAAAGGATATACCAAAATCGGAGGCGAAGAAGTTGTTGATCTTTACTGTCCCGGCACCGTTGTGTTGGACTAACATAGCTTGGTCAGAGGCATCGTAGGAACAGTGGCAGAAGATCAGACGGACAGATTTTGTCGGAAGCGTGGAAGGCACCACCCCCGTTAATAGTAGTGACATCGTTGGCACCGGTTTGTTTGATCTGGAAAGCGGGAATTATTCAACGATAGGTATGGGTATTTGGGGTTACTTACAGTGGCGGCATCTGTGCGGATGTAATATGAGCCTTTTATCGCTAGGCCACCAGACGTAGTACATACCTTCGCAAACATCTTCCCACCAAACATTGGTGATAGTGCATGGGCCACGGCAATGAATGCCTGTACATAAAGATGAGAATACTGGTGAAGTAGTGGCGGGGGTGGGGGGTTAACCTTCTGCTTGATCCTTGCCAATGATGACGTTCGAAATGGACGCTCCGGATTCCAAGATAAAGACAGCATCTTCTTCTCCAGTTTCGTTTTGACCCTGACATTCGCCGCCTAAACACAAAAGTCAATCAGACAACCACGCGCTGGTATTGAGCGGCGGCAAACTTACTGCTTCCGGCACGGTCGAATCGCACCATGCCTCCATCAAAGGAGCTAGATATGACTCTAGCGGTAGGGAGGGCGGTGTAGCCCTGTATGTAATAAATCAGCAAGGGATGCTCGTTGGGCGTGGTCTGGTAGTACGCACAGCAGAGGCAGGCAGAGTAGTGGTGATACCGGAAGGAGGTTGCACAGTCGTAGGTGGCTGCGTAGTCGCGGGTGCGGTGGTGCTTACGCGAGTAGAGCTAGTCGCTCGTGTTGAGCTCGTTGCACTAGTCGCTCCGCCGCCGCTTCCGGGAAGGCATTGTGAATACCATTCATTCTACAATACTGATTAGAACGAGACGTAAAGCCACAGACAATATTCCTCACCTGGAACACGCATGAGGCACCGGAGACACTGCAATGATGTCATTAGTTAGGTAGAACGATCAAGCGTACGGAAGGGAATATGGTACCATGATGTCTCGCCTGTACGTATACCCATAATGAATTGTTGTGAAAACGGAGGAGGAGGAACTACTGACCGGACCAGTTACTTCCCCCACATTGACCATACAATGGGACGGCTGCAAGGACGCTTGCTGAAGCAGCAAGAGATAAAACGACTGAGACTTTCAGAGAGAACATCAATGTTGTAGGACACTGAAGGAGTTTGGGATGGTTTCTTTCTGGTCATCGTAGCCACCTTTATACTCCAGCAAAGTACCCTGGTGACCGCTGGTGATGAGTAGAAATACTCCGAAAAATTCTAGCAATACGCGTTGTGATGCATGTCGCAAGGATTAAGGAGACAAGGCGGTCCCCGACGGTCCGGCTACGATACCAAGAGGATGAGCTAGTATGCGGTGGGCCTGAGTTATTCCATAGCTTTGAGCCTTGCGCCTCTATGTGAAAAGTTGCTTGGAGGACCAAAGGGCCCGCAAAACGGCCAAGACATCCAGGGCAGCGTGATCGACATTGCGAGAAATCCACCGACGAAGTCCCGTTTCACTCGTCCTCTACATTCAGCCCCGGGTGCGGATAAATTGAAGAACTCACTTGACCTCTAACGGGGACATACGCAGAGAGCTCTAGGAGAATATGACATATGTTGGCCCGGCAATCCTGGGCTGGGACGTTTGACAACAAACATGGATACTCGACCTTGCCAGCTCACCAGCATGGGTCGTGCGATGGTAACCGCTCGGAGGGTCAAGGGTCCATATTGAGTCCGCCGTACATACGAACCAGAAAAGCCGCACCCTCCAAATTCCGCCCTTGTCATACTTGTCAGTTTGGACGGCCATTGAAATACCAAAGGGGCGCACCAGCATCGTAGGGTGTCCTCATATCAGGAATTTGGCGATTCCAACAAAGCCAGCGAGTGTATACAAGGCAGCTACTATGCCAGGTTCATCCTATTCAACAGTAAGTTAAGGATGTTACCTAAGAGAAGGCGAAGCTAATCAACTGGAAGCGTCTCTCCTTGTCTACATATAAGCCATCATCCATGTCGCTGAACTCTGCCACCTGCGTAGTAAAGTCAGGAATCATCGGTGGTGATGCACAGTTGCTCCATAAAAGAAGACACAAGGTGACTGCCGTTAAATCCCGCTGAAGATCTTCACTTCCATTCAACTCCACTTTGCCAGGAACAATCACCGCAGCCATGTTCAAGATTTAGCATTAGCCACCGAACTTGAGGACCCAGCTCGTGCTTGTCGTCAGTAAGCCTCCGAATGAGACAGTTGAGGCTGACTCATGTCTGTCGAACCTCAATTTGTGGTTAGGGTTTGATCATGTTTCTTTTAATAGATCTCTCGAATCCACATTGTCGCGGCTTGGGGCCCAATGCGCAGGCGACAAATGTTGTCCATTTTTAAACATGGGAACCGAGTGCCTCAGCGAGCCCGGTCAGCCCCCCAATCATCTCGACCGTGGTCAGCCACCACCACGACTCCTTGGCTACATCCGTCAAGGCGGCTGGGGACTCCATCCAACATCCTTGGCTACTTGGCAAGCAAATTATATCACACCCACAGTCGCGTTGTCCCAGTTTTTCCCCTCAATACTTGTCTCTTACCGTTTACGAAATCCCCCTTCCTTGACTCTCTCCTCGATATTCATGCCCTCGTCGATACGAACCACGCTTATCAGGGCCCTGTGCCTCACCCTGTACATGGATGTCGTCATTGGCCAAAATCTTGCGGATGACCGATTATCTTTGGTGAGGACAAGGCTCCAGGAGTCGGCGAACAGAAGGTGAGCCCCCGCGTATCCTCGTTTTCACTGGATCTGATGTCTGGTTCTCCCTCTGGAAGTTGGGAGCTCGGAACAGCTGCGCAGGCACTACTAGAAATTGATGCGCCTAGCTGGTCAGTCTTCTCTCGCAATTCACTGCCGCCACCCCAGCAAGTCCCCTCCGACGCGCAATCAAGTGTTGCCCCTGTGTTCACATTGGCCCAAGAAATTGTCGGGAATCGCTCTCGACTGAATAGCAATGCTGAGGGGCCTCAGCCGCTGATGCCCGATGGAAGCGCCGCGGATCCTGCGGCCAACGGCGTTAGCGTCCTCCTCGCCAACTGGACCGGTCAGGGCGGACAGGATTACGCTGGGGCGGCAAGAGATCAGCTTGACTTTCTCTTGGAACGCGTGCCGAGGACGGACGACGGCGCGATATCGCATCGTGAGGCAGAGGTTCAACTCTGGTACGTAAGATTGGTGCTCGCGGCCGAACGTTACTCACTGGATATGACAGGAGCGATTATGTCTACATGGTCCCCCCCTTCCTCGCGTATTACGGCGTCCTCACAAGAAACCAGTCCCTCGTCACTGAGGCGTACAATCAAATACGACTATATCGGCAATACCTCCGGGATGATGATAACTTATGGAAGCATATTGCTATGGGAGGCGAAGTAGCGGAAGATAATGGTCACTGGACGACAGGTGCGTTTAATCGCACTGATATACTCAGTGGTGGCACTAACCCCGCTTTGGACTAGGCAACGGCTGGGCGGCCGCCGGGATGCTGCGCGTACTTGCCACCATCCAGAACTCTGAGTACGATAAAAATATGGCACATCAACAGGCCGATCTCGCACACTGGGTCGGCGAAATCCACGGAGCCATATACCCACTCCTTGACGACACGAATATCTTCCCAAACTACGCCTCACGGGCGGTGAACGACAGCGGGAACTTCTATGATGCCGCCGGAACTGCCTTGCTTGCGGCAACGGTATACCGGGTGTCGCTCTACTGGGGCGATCATTCGCATATCTCGTTTGCGCAGCGGTGTCGGGAGACGCTGTACGCGGACAACGGGAATCAGAGCCATATCAATGCACAGGGGTGGCTGCAGCCTGTGGTGAATCCGCACTCTTTTGGAGTGGAGGGATCAAGGAGCCCGGAGGCCCAGGCTTTCGTTCTTGAATTAGAGGCTGCGTATAGAGATTGGGTGAATGAGGGGTCTAATGGTTCGACGCGTTTGATGACTTCTAGTTTGTGGGTATGGGCAGGCGCGATTTTGAGCTTGCTTCTGTGGATCTAGGGGTATATTTCAGGACTTGTTACTTATTCGTTTTCTTGCACACGGACGTGTTTATTCTGCTTGTGAACGTTATGTTATATCTTCTGTCTGTCTTGCATATACGTAGAACAATCAGACTATGTAGACCGATTCAGACATCCTTTATGTACTCGGATATGGTGTAACGGCTAACATTGCCGCCTCTCACCTGTGGTAGATCGCGGCAGCTCGGGGTTCGATTCCCCGTATCCGAATTTTTGCTCTTACACGCGTACTTATCAGAGTTGAATGTAATCCTGTTATCGTTTTGCTTACTATCAAGTATGTTAGGGCCTCGCGTATCCTCGGGATCGGCACCAGAGCTCACCAAGGGTGGGTCGCACAAAATAATGGACATGTCCTGAGTTGTCCATCCATCGGCGCGCACAAGACGAGCAAAAATTCGGATACGGGGAATCGAACCCCGAGCTGCCGCGATCTACCACAGGTGAGAGGCGGCAATGTTAGCCGTTACACCATATCCGAGTTGTTTGATGGCATCCCTCTGTTTGTACTTGGTCTCTGCTGTCTCGAGACTGATGCTGGTCGACGACCTTTTGGCACGCCGATCGCAAGTATGAGTGACCCTCATGCATATGTACCTCAGAGTTGAACGTTGAACGTTGAATACTCACTTATTCTATTAGATCAATGTTCTGTTCGCGTGTGATGTAATTAACTAACTGTGCTTGTCCTGATATAGGTGAAAGTGAGAGGTTACATGACTACTAGTAGCTAATTGCCTCATTATTTTGATTCCTCAGGTTTCCTGTGAACGTCGGCATAGATGATTGAGTCTCACGCTACCACGGGTAGAGGGGGCGTGCTAGCTCTGCATATATGGCTCCAGTAGATTTGGTCTCTTTGCACGACTAGATTGTGCGAAACGAGCTCGATTATTTCGTGGTTGCGGAGCTGGGGCCTCATCACGGGCCCTCGCAGCGCACATTCATATTCAAGTTCTCCGCGCGAGCCATCATGCAATCTCATGTTCGGCCAGAAGCTGGTTTGATATGTCAATGACAATCTATCATTTCATCTCTGGGGACGTACCATGTTCGGAATACCGTTAGAGATGGGATATACATGGTTGCAATTTGGACATATCATCTGTCCTTCTTCGACATGCATCTGTCACAACCATGTTCAGAGATCCAACATCAATCCACCCCGTTAAATTTTGAAGAACCAACCTCAAGAAGTACATGGTGCAGCGTTTTCAGTAGTTCATCATCCATCATCTCAGGCTGTTCATATGGCAACGATGTATCGCCAAGCTACCAGCAACTTCATGAGATCAAGGCTACAGGATTCATCCGGTGATGCTCACCTCCTTCGCGGTATCCACCAGGGCCTTCCACTCAATCTTCGGCAGCAATCCCCTGATGAATTCAGGATTGAAATCTGCCTCGCGATGCTCAATCTCAGCATCTTTGAATTGTAGAGGGAAATTGTTGGTCGTGCATCCTTTTGCGTGGCAAGACAGAAGGTTATGGGTGATGAGTCGCACCATGGTCGAGTTGAGATCCTTGGGGCGACAACTCCAAGAAAAGGATTGATCAGTACATTAAGCGCTCATCCGATCACTCCAAGGCGCCTATTATCGCACTAGGTGAATTCCAATGTTTTTCTCATGTTGCGCTGTTATTTCTACCCTGGCTCGTTGGCTCCCGTCGCTCGGATATCATGGCCATCCTGAGCCCCAGTCTCCAGCGCCGCCGCTCGCAGCCTCTCTCATCGCTTGCTGACACCGACGTCAAGCAGCAGCCCCAGGAGCCAACGAAAACCAGAGCTGATGGATCTCCTCGGCAGTCCTTCGTTTCCTCTGGCTTGCTGATTCGCAAGGTGTCCAGTATATTCAGCGGGCGAAGCAAACGGTCGAAGGAGAAAAATGGGAAGCCGGACTCAAAATTGAAGCACGCACCAATTGGTCACATCGCTGTAGGGCGCCCGGGACTTGGGGGCTACGAGTCGACAACGCCGTCCCCTTCGACTGAGTCCTTTGAATCAGATATCAGGCAGCCGAGTGGACTAGGCCGTCTGCGAACTGGCTCGCTGTCGTCAAACGGGGATACAGAGACAGCCCCATACGAACGCGTCCGGGCGCTGAGCACACCAACGTTATTGCGCCCAACAGGTCTCGGTGGTGGAACGGGGACTTTAGGGCGGCGCATTGCAGGTGTTGGTCGGAGTGTCCCCCGTGTCCCCCAACCAATCCTCAACCTCATCGTGTCGTTTCTACCTCGACAGCATGTCCCCCGCGTTTCGCTCGTCTCAGGAGCATTCTGTGAGGCTGCAAGGGCTACAATGTTAGCCCACCTTGACGGACGGTTCATCCGCCCGGTTCGCTTCGTAAAGCTGATGAGCCTGCTGGCTTTGCGCCATGATTTGGCGTTGTTGGTCGAGGCCCTCACCATCCATGTATGGCCACCGTCTTTCTACCTTGACGGAGAGACACAAATCTCAATGCTAGCCCCCTCAACGCCGTCATTCGCACAATCGCTACTCAACATGCATCGGCTGAAAACGCTCACACTCCCCTCGTTCGAATATACACTCATGCGGTATTTCTCACCGTTGATGTTGACGAAGGCGACGTTTCTCAATCATACAATGTCTGTGGGAGACCAGCTGCAGCTGCGAACATGGCTCGAATGCCAGGAGGAAATTCGGCACCTTTCCTTTCCTGTACTCATAGAACGGTCCAGCGAGAATCCGTGTTCGCCACTAGCTCAGTCAATGAGCTTACGACCAACACCCGAAAACACTCCTTTACTGACACCAGTCTCTCCGACGCTTTCGTTCCTTTCTTCAATGCCATCCACTCCAACCACGCCTCAATTTTCAGCGCGTCCTCGGACATCGCCCCAGTCTTCCCCACTATCTTCCCCACTTCCATCCCCACGAATCCCTTTCCCTTCAGGAAAAACTCTAAGTCCGATTCTCCCCCATCTGGAGACGCTAAACGCCACACCGAACCTGACTACTTCTCTTCTTATCCAATCGTCTACAAATACCTCCTCGGCTAAACTATCCTTCCCTCCTCTGGAACACATCAATTTACGCATCCATAAGTCCCTGTACTCTGGCCTCCGACCATCGACTGTCATGCAGGCCATCTCGTTCAGGCGCACCCGTATATTCAACTTACGCTTCAGCGAAGATATTGACGCGCGCACGATGGAGAAGGTGTTGGCATCTGCGGGTGCAATATTGGGACGCGCCTCCGATGGTTTGGTGACGCTGAGTGTGACTGTCGAAGGATCGACGCCGAACGACGAGGTCTGTTGCGTCTGAATTCTGAATTCCGGACTTTATATCCTTATAATAGTATTACAGGAGCTCTGCAGGATGATGAGTACCGTCCTTGTCCGTTTCACGCACTTGCAATCGCTGGCGATGCATCGTACTGATACCCCAGTCCCCCCAAAATCGCGCTCGCTCTCTGACTCAGAGCAGAGCTACGTTGTCAGCTGGGCGAGGGCGTGTTCAAAATTACGAGCAGTCACCTTCTCCTCAGGGGCGCACTGGGAGGATGTTCATTTATGATGAATTCTCGCGACGGTTTCGAGCATCAAGCACTGAAGTCTCCGTCCCTGCCCTGTCTGGGTTGTATACATATAGTCTTCTCGATCGTGACATATAGATCTATATACCTTATGCTACAATACGTTCTTTCGATATCGCTGTGCAGCTTTACGGATTATATTTTCAATGGAATTTCTTAATGGCATGTTCAACGAGTTTGTGGGCGCTTGTTCCATTGACCCATGTTCTCAACACCTTTCCCGGGCGCCGCTCCACATCGTTAAGGGTTTCGTGTGGCATGAGATGCAGTGAGGTAGTATTCGCGTTTCTAGTGGTTCTCATCCATCTTATTGCACTTGCTAATGCTATGTTTCATGAAGCATCTGCCGGCTGCTAACGGGCTCGGTCACTCAAGCTTACTCAAGCCGGCAAGCCTGGCTGTGCTGTCTTCGATTCCAAGAAGAGGTACTGCATTCGAACAGTCGAAATGATCCCTCCGGTCCTCGCAAGAACTGTTTGGGTCGGTCAGGATGTTATCAGCAAGAGTCCAGCATGCTAACCGAAGGCCACATTGCGGCACACAAGGATTGGGAATATTTCGACCCCATGTTGGCCCGGCAACCGAACAGACTCGGGATTGAGTATTCAAGCGATATGTTTAGCGTCGTGGCGCAGTCGATTTGTGATACCGAGGTACAAAGCAGTGTATCGCGTATGAGCTCCCTTCTCCGGTCTTCTCCCAAAAGACTAACACGCCATCTTCCCATGACCTCCATTCGAGCGCTTCGTGTTCGTTCCGTGCCGTCGCGGCGATCGAGGTGCCTTGGATGTTGACAGTGAGCAGAAACATGTGCCCTGGCTCAGTTCCTATCTCAGTTTTTCACTTGCATACTCACTGAAGACCTTCATATCGTATTAGCATCCATCAATATCTATTCTTTCTACCATAGAAATCTGGGCGATAATACGGTGAAGCGGCGGATGGGGCTAATTTTATGGTTAATTTGGCTTCAACAGGACCCCGCATTACTGTCGACCCTGCTCATACTCCCGGAAAAGATGCCGAGGGTCCAACATGAGATTGTCATTCGGAAAATTACCTTTTATAGACGATCTTTTCTACAAGTATTGCAGGGATCAAGCCACGAAACGCAGATTGCCGCTGTTCAAAAAATGGGAGACCTTGGGCTATCCAGCCATCATGATGAAGGACGTCCAACATCAAGACCTTCCCATGGTACCGCTCTGACTGGGTATCCATCGACGTCGCACCGCCGCTCTCATTCCACTGTACCACCTCCCTTTCTCTCTGCACATATCCCTCACCTCCTAAATGATTCACAACTTCAGGCAACGACATCGCTTGCAATCTCTCAACATGAAGGAAGACGCGTTCGCTAGCCAACAGACACTTTCCATCAAATCGACGTCAACGTCTCGCTCAACCGGGATTATGCGTCATGTATCCAATTTACTGTCGGGCAACAAGAAATCGAGCCAGAAACTTAGCAATTCCTCGCCGACAAGTTCCGTATTCAAGATACCGAGGTCACTCACCAGCCGACCTTCAAAGTCGAGCTTGGTTTCGACGTCGTATTCGCCTTCGGTAGATTATGGCAAGTCCTCGAGCAACTCGGCCGCCAACGTCTTACCCTCAGATTTGCCCTCGATTTCGACTCGGAGAGTCGTCCCAGCTGCAACGGTCACACGAGTCGCGGTAGTAGGACCCCTCCCGCAGGACATCGTGACCATAATTGTATCCCACACTCCCCGACGCTCCCTCCCCTCTATCGCCCGCACTTCTCGTGCGTTCTGTAGAGCTGCTCGGGTAGCTCTTTACTGCAACATTGACGTTCGTTTCATCCGTTCCGCTCGCTTCGAGCAACTCTGTATACTCCTCGCGTCCCACACCGACCTCGCCAACCTAGTCGAAAAGTTCACGTACCACACATGGCATCCCTCGTTCTTCCAGCGTGCGGGGAAGAGCGTGTCGCGTGCAAGGGACACTCGAATCTCGTTGTCATCCTCAGCCACCGCAACGTTGGCGAGCGCGCTGAAGAACATGCAGAATCTACAGCACCTCACGTTACCCTCTTTCAACGCCTCCCTTATGCAAGATGTACTATCACCCGTCCTCAAGAAACTTACGTTATTCAATCATTCGCTCTCACCTGAAGAGCAGCACGAACTGAAGGTTTGGCTGAGGACACAGCCGGGTTTGCAATCCCTCTCCCTTCCTAACCTCTTCGAGAAGCAGAGCAACGCAGACTCCACGCTGTCACCATCATCTCCCGGCCCTTCTGCTCCTGCTACGCCAGAACTCAGCCCACCTTCTACGCCGCCACTAGTTTCTTTCTCTGGGAACCCTTCGTCGCTGCGTTCCCAACGTCTCCACACGCTTTCTCCGACACTCACATCACCTAGCATTCTCTCAACAATCAGCGAGCAATCGGGTGCATTTCTCCCCCTCCTCCATTCTATCTATGCTCCTCCCAACCTCGTCACGTTCATTCTTAGTGACCAGACAGCATTGCCCACACCTCCGCCTTCGTCGCACTCCTTGTCAGTCGACATCCCCCGCGGACCTTCTTCTCAGTCATCTCACACCATTCCACTAAAACATACAACTCTACGTATCCATTCGACCCTGTATACCGGATTACGACCATCGAGTCTCATGCAAAGCCTTGCTTCGCGAGGGACATCGGTCCTGACCCTCTGCTTCAGCAGCGACATGGACAAGCGCACCGTGGAGAAAGTCCTGGGTGCAGCCGGATCAATGCTCGGCCAGATTCAGACGAAGAGAAAGCGCCTTGCCGCCTTGGAGATACTGGAGGTAGAAGTCGGCAACGCAGGTGTGTGGTGTGATGATGATGTAAGTAAATACTCTATTCTCTATTGCTGCGATCTATACGCGGTCGTTGGCATCAACCCATTGAAACGTCTAATTGATATCCATTCATTTACAGGTGCTCAACAGAATCGTATCATCGATTATCTCCCGTTTTCGCTCGTTGCGTACTCTCCGCCTTCGTTACACCCCATCCAGGAGTCGTCCTCCCGTGTCGTTCTCATCATCATCAGCCGCCAACAGCACAGACTCACTACCCTTATCAATCCGTTCAATGAATACTACCACGTCACGTCCTACCATCAACTCCGGGTTTCCTTCAGACTATACCCTCGATGACGACGAATACCCCAGTTCAGCACCTACGGATGCCGAGAATTCCTTCATCTCATCATGGGTGAGATCATGTCCTACACTATCTTCTGTATTTCTGCTCTCGGGTGCTGAATGGAAGGCTGGGCAAAGCTTCTAGCGGCACTGTTTCACTCTAATGTTATTCACATTAATACTCTAATCGTTGTCCAACACCAGACTCTCGTTTTATGCAGAATTATATTTGTTGTTTTTAGATAAGATACGGTGGACATCGTCGGCATATACAGTATACTAGCTAATATGATACTATTATACATTACATTTGGTACTGAGCATATACGATATAAGCTGAAAGGTGACTTGCTAATGGATACAAACAAAGGTATGGTAAGGTGCACCGATGTGTAATACATATACAACAAGGAAGGGGATCCAATCATCAAGAACACAGAAGAACTAGGTGTCGTGACGTAACAGGTGCATGAGCGTTCAGTGAAATCTTCCCTGGGTGCGTTCCCAAGAAGGCTTCCGCTTCATATCACGGGCTGGTTGAAGGCCAGTCGCGTTACCAGTCGGGGACTGGGTACTTCCTGGCTCTACTAAGAATGGACGCGCCGAGTATGAATTGCGAGAATCGCTGTCAGTACTACTGGCACTGTGCGCCGGAGACCGGTGCTTCTCCCACAAAATAGAAGGGTCCAGCCCCGGGGTGGGCCTGGGGAGGCCAGCGCCAACAGGAAAGTCGCGAGGTCGTAAACGAGGGGGAGGCTAACAAGATTCCATTACTCTCTCGAAGTGCACGACAACGCAATATCATCACTGACCTGGGAGGCGTTAAGGGTTATGTGCTGCTGCATAGTAGGAACTGAGGTGGGCGCCTCGCTTCGCATTGTGTCGGCTGACGAAGGTCTGTAGGGCGCTGGCAGAGCAGCGTTATCGCTGTATTGAGGTATCGTCGGACTCCGGCGTACATGTGGTATAGGCGATGTAGACGGGGAGAAGTAGTCTGTTTCCTGCATGCGCTGCAATAGATCAGACATCGGAGTCATAATGATTGTCGAAGACAATTCAGATTTACCCATTGGCGAGGGTATTTGTATCGGAGGCGGGACTCGACGACGCGGATCTGTCGTAGCTTGCGGTCTTGGAGCACTTGCAGAAGATACCGAATCTGGGATTCGCGGTGGATGGGTGCTGGGAATGGTAGCAGGCGAGGCGGAGTGTCCATGTACTAAACCGGGTGGCATGCTGCAGGTAGCAGATGCGATGTTAGCAGAGGCCTGGTCCCTGTTCCTACGAACTCGGTCGAGTCTCCCTGATGCCGTTGGGACAGGGGAATTGGAGCCACGGGGAAGGACCTGCGGCATCCTGGCGTCGATAGAGGGGCTCTGTCTCGCGTTTGATTCAGATACAGAAGCAGAACTAAGTGCGAGAGGACTCGTAGGTCGGAGGGCTGGAGGGGTGGTGGACGAAGGGTGAGTCGTAGATGGAAGGGAAGGCGTAGATGTAGTTCTTAGGGGATGATGCCGGGGGGCGATTGGGGTCTGGGATTGGGCTGGCGAAGATGCCTTCAAGGAAGGCAGATCCTGAAACAGGGAGGGTTGAGACGCAGATGGTTTTGGGCTGTTCGCGGTAGTTGTTGTGTGGTGGATGGGGGGTGGACGGGCAGCTGGGAGTTGAGGGGAAGGGGCAGGGCTTTTAGGCGTGTCAGAGTATTTGGGGATTTTCATGAGGCTCAAGGACGCGGGGCGCCCTGTCCTCGGAATAGCGGGCGGGAGCTCCGGTCCAGTCGACGCTTTGGCTTTCGCCTTAGATCTCGTGGCAGCAGCGGACTTCGTCCCAGAGCGCCGCCCAGCCTGGCGCTTCAGTACGGTAGTGATATTTGATGAGCCAGCAGCCTGGCCTTTCTCAGATATTATCTGCGCCGATGGGAGCAGCGAACGCGATTCCGTGGGTGTAGTCTTTGAGTTTAGGCTCGCCTGAAACGAGTTCGTGGTGCCCTCGTCTCCTGTTCGTGAATGCTTAGGTATAGGAGCATCACCATCGTCACCCGGGAACAAGGGATCTTCCTCCCCATCGCTTTCGATGCGATTCCGTTTGCGCTTGGGCGAACGCTGGTTGGTAGGGGCGATCGAAGGCGGGCCATTTGCCATTTCGACAGTGCTTGCGGCCTTGGATGTAGCGACTTCTTTCGATTGTCCTCCTGCCGCGGCCGTACGTCCACGTTTCTTCGGGCATTCATTGTCGGTGAGACTCTTGGGAACAGAATCCGTCGGTCCGCTGGTGTCTGATTGCGCGCCCAGCTTGCGTTTAACTCGCGATGCAGCGGTCAGGATTGAATTTTCGGCGACATTAGTGGCGGGCGCAGGTGGGAGGGCAGGAGCTGCAACCAAATCACTGGTAGGTTTCAGCACGATCGCCTTTCTAGCTGACATGCTGCTGTCAAGCTCCCCAACTTCTTTCTTCCAGGAGTTGTTATCCCTAAGGTACTTCCAAATGGCTCGTTTCGAACCCACCTCACACCTCACCTTGCCTACGCCGCGTGCCAGTTGGTCTATAGTCATACGGTCCATCCAATAGTAGATGAAACAGGCGATGGAACCAAACTCTCTGCACCCGAACTGTTTCTTTGCCTTGAAAAAGATCTTCTTCCATTCGGATGAAGTAGCAAGGAACATGAAGATATCGACGGCGGTGTTGATCGGTTCGATGAGTTCCGTAGGGATGGGAAGTTCCTCGTTCCTCAACCAGGGTTCCAGGCGTTTTGGCGAAGGTTCGAAGTCTTTCGCTGGTGATTTATTGTGGTACATACTGATCATATAGACGACACATGCAGTGTGTTGGAAAGCGAGACCCCGGTCAACGTCCCATTTGGTGGGACATGTTGCGTGGAACCCGGCCGGCTGGAATATCCGCTCCTTGAGGGTGTGAACGAATCGAGCGCGCGGCGTTCCTATGGCTTGTAGGGTTTCTAATCGGCCACAATATGTTAATGTATTGTCTCATATGAGCGAAATCACAAACCTGGCCATGTCAATGGCATGCCCATTTGCACACGCTAAGACAGAGTCATTCAGGCCGATTTGGGCGTATAAGGAGTGAACTGACCTGGAATAGTTCTCGCTGTTGGGCGTCCGACAGGTTTTCGTACTCTGAACACCATACCTGCTTCTCATTCCATGTGATCCTGGATTCATCATCAAGTACTTTGCGGGTGCGCTGGGAAGGATCGTTCGGATCGGCTTTGTACCAGATGGATTCCATGGTTTTCCTATATTGCATTTCAATACCAGCCGCGAGACGATGGACGCAAAATTCTGCCATACGGGTCTTTGCAGTCGAGTTCGCCTTTCATGAATCTATACGGACTAAGGCAACGGCTCTTTGTTAGGTGGAGAGACTCACAGGACTATGGAGGTGAGACGCTGCTTTCCGTCGATGCATGTTTTCACTACAACCCATTGATTGCCTCTCCACACCTTGTCGACAGCTAAGCGAATAAACTTGTAAACAAGATATCCAGATAAGATAGCCGACGACGTACCGAATAGTATTTGACCACTTCCGTAGTTGTGCATCAGAGAATGGATGAAATAACTTTGCTGTGACCTAGTCCAAACAATGTCTACGGGTATCAAAGACGTCAAGGACAGTGCATGGAATCCAGGTGATATACACTGTACCTCGTTGATAAGGAGGGTCAAGGTCAATCCTCTTGTTCAGTTCGGCCGCTTTGTGATTTTTAGTATTGGCGATCGGGGGACAAAGCGTCGCACTCACTAAGGATGGATTCTGTCGGGAACCTCTTTTGACGGGGTTCTGGAAGGTCGGATGACACCGTGCGCAATAAGATCTTTGGCCTTGCCCTTTGATCCTCATTCTCTGAGTCCTCGATTGGGGTAAGCTCAGAGTCTGAATCATCGAAGTCCTCGCCGTGCCCCATTGGAAGCGGGGAAGAGGGAATGTGTGTGAGTGAGAAGGTGTCGCTTTGATGATGGTGGTAGGGAACGAGGGCGGGAGTCGGGCAGCTAGCATTTTGATATTGCGAGGGCGGGGTCCCTGTCGGCACTCAGATTTTACTGGATTAAAATAATATGAGATATCCCATATATTTAGAGCCGGAATGTAGACCTACTGACCATCGCAACACCAAAACGTGAGCAGAAATGAGGCAGGTCCTTTGTCTGTCGCTGCAGGGTGGGCGCGAATGCACCATCGCGTCAAAAGGTAAGATCAACGGACGCTTTAGATGCGCTCATCAGTCTCATAATGCCGTCGGCATTCTATCTTATGTAATACGATCCATCTCCGATTCTCCGATATACTGTTTAGCATTTAGAGCCTGGCCGGTGTCCTGTGTAAGTGCTTGCGTCCAGAATGTACTCTAAGCGGGTGATGAAGCGTTTGGAAGTCCGAGTAACAGAGTGCACCAAGTGCACCAAGTGGACGGTGGACATTTCCAATTCACGCTGGTCTTCGAAAAACAAGTTTATTACAAAAAGTTCAGAGGTGCTCGGGGTCTCAATTTTCGTCCATCACGTGCTCACGATTGTGATTGCTTTGTTCAACGCGAACCACGCGACTTGCCATCAGCTCCTCCTTCCAGTCCGACAACGAGCGCGATGAGGATTGAGGAACTTATCCTCGAAGGCCAGTTGTCCCCTCACTCAGTTGTTTCCTCACTGAACGTCGTGATCAGGCTTCAAGTCGTACCCCGTACGTACTCAAATCACCGGATGGGATCCTTCTTTCAATGCGATAACCGGCCTCAATGGTTCTGGCAAGTCGAATATACTCGACGCGATATGCTTCGTACTAGGAATGACCAATATGTCCCAGGTTAGTCTCCTAAATTACCACCCCAAAACGCGTCGATGCACGCGTAATTCACGTTTTGTCGAATATAGATGCGCGCGCAGAACCAGCCGGACCTAATCTACAAACGAGGGCAGGCTGGCATTGCCAAGGCTAGCGTTACAATCGTCTTTGACAACTCGGACCGCGAGAAGAGTCCAGTAGGGTACGAGCAATTTAAGCAGATCACCGTTACCCGTCAAATCGCCCTCCCCAACGTCACGAAATACCTGCTGAATGGCCATAAAGCCCAGCAGCAGGCCATTCACACCCTATTCCAGGCCGTTCAACTCAATATCAACAACCCGAACTTCCTTATCATGCAGGGGAAGATCACAAAGGTACGTGCCACTGTCATCGCGCTCTCCCAGTTTGTCCCCTAAACGTGTATCCCTCGTGCCGTGTATCTTGCATCGTGTAGGTTTTGAACATGCGACCGCAAGAGATTCTCGGTATGGTTGAAGAAGCCGCTGGTACCCGTATGTTCGAAGAACGCAAGGACAAAGCACAGCGAACCATGGCCAAAAAGGAAAAGCGCGTCCATGAGATCACTTCCCTGCTAGCCGAGGAAATTTCGCCCAAACTCGAGAAACTTCGGCACGAGAAGCGGTCCTTTATCCAGTACCAGAAGGCGTGCGATCAGTTAGAACATTTAGGGCGTGTGCTAAGGGCCTGGGAATGGGTCACTGGGAATGAGAGGATCGAGAGCAAGAGTCGGGAAATCGCAGAGAAAGAAGCGTTGGGGAAAGAAATTGAACGGGACAAGAAGAAGTATGCTAAAGAATGCGCGGAGGCGGACAAGGCGATGCAGAACGTGGCCAAGAAGAGGGACGAAGAGATGAAGAAAGGTGGTAAGCTGAAGAAGCAGGAGGAAGAGGTCGCGGAGCTGGACAAACTCCTCGTCAAGTTAAAGACGAATGTAGACATTCAGAACGGGAATGTGAAGGACGAAGAGGAGCGCATCAGCACCCTCGAGGGTGAACTCAACGAAGCATGTTATCTATCTGCTAACACATTGGCTACGTCGCTAATTTGAGTTTCCAGCTTGAGAATTCCCTAGTCGAAAAGCAGAAGGAGGTCGAATCTATCACGGCTGCCTTCAAGATTGTCGATGACGTGCATAAATCGCGTCAAACCAAACTCACAAGCGCAGAGGAACTCCTTCAATCACTCCTGACAGGGCTCTCTTCATCCAACCGAAATGGTGGTGGTGGTGGATATATGGGGCAACTCGCCGACGCGAAGGCGCGTATCGCTCAGGCCGCCGCCGAGGAGGAACAGTGCCGCGTGAAGTTGGTCATGCACGAGAAAGAGCTCAAAGCTTTGGGGGCACGATGGAAGAGTTTGGAGAAGGAGGCGAAGGATGGCGAGAAGCAGCTAGAGAAGAAGAGGCGAGAGGTCGAGGAGGTAACGGCGAAATTGGCGGCGTGTGGGTGGGACGCGGATAAAGAAAACGAGGGCGAGGCGAATTTGAGAAGGATTCAAGGGGAGTTGAGAGGATTGAAAGATGTAGGTATCTCCTGTTTCGTTCCTGCACGCCCGAAGCTAATCTTGCTTCCTTAGAATCACGATCGTCTTCTTTCCAACTTATCTCAGCTTGCGTTCAACTACACCCCGCCTTACCCCAATTTCCCCACCTCAGCCGTCCTCGGCCCGGTCGCATCCCTGATATCGCTCCCACCTGAGCAGCACAAGAAAGCCTTCGCGCTAGAGATCTGCGCTGGGGGTAAACTATGGCAAGTCGTAGTGGAAGACGAACGCGTAGGCAAGGAGGTCTTGGAGAAAGGTAACTTGAGAAAGCGCGTGACGATGATCCCGCTGAACAGAGTTCGGCCAATGAGGTTGTCCGCTCAGGTGAGTAGCCCGATTTCTCTCTTGCTGGCGTGCGTTGATTAGCTATGCGAAAGAAACTACAAGCCGCCAATCGCCTTACTCCGGGTAAGGTCGACGCGGCACTGTCCCTCGTCAATTACTCCGAACGTGTCGAGCCGGCCATTGCACACGTCTTCTCTGATAATCTCATCTGTTCCGACACGGCGACTGCCAAGGCCCTGACCTTCAACAACGCCGTCGGCGTACGTTCAGTCACTCTTGACGGAGACATCTACGATCCTTCGGGGACGCTTACTGGGGGTTCAGCCCCCGCTTCAAGCAACAATATACTAATACGAGCTGGGGAATTGGGGGAGTGCAAGAGGAAGATGGAAGCGAAGGAGGAAGAGTTCAGAGTAGCCGGGAATGCGTGGGAGGGAGACGCCGGCCGGAGGAAGAGAGATGTGTGGAAGGCGCTGGCCCGGGAGAGGGAAATGAAGGAGCACGAGATGAAGTTGTTAGTCGAGCAAGTCGAGAGCAGCAACGCGGCGAGGGTGAGTCTACGCAACATTTCCTTTACGATCGAACCTGGCACTGATGCCCGATCGGCGATACACCTGTATAGCTTGGAACCCAGATCGAAGAGCTAAAGCAAACCATCCTCGATCTCCAGAAGGCCCTTCAATCTGCCAACGACATTCAGAAGGAAGCGAAGGAAGAGTGCAAGAAGCTCGAAAGAGACATGGCGGAGTTCAAGGATAACAAGGAAGGGAAGATCGATGAGCTCAAGGTACGATTTGCTATAAGCGGGGAGGCGTACTTGATCGCGACTATTGGAGTCTTCAGGCCGATATAGCCAAGCAGAAGAGCACCTTGCAAAAGCACTCTGTGGCATTAAAGACCCAGCAAAAGGATCTCCAGACGGCAAAATTGGAGCTCGGTAGGCGAACTTGGACTCTAGCCTTTTTGCCCAAGCTGATACCAAGGTGGTCATAGCACAGATAGAGGGCGACATAGAAGCTGCTCAAGCAGGGATAGTGGAGGCACGAGCGGGTGTCGAGAAGATTCAGAAGGAGATAGGTAAACTCGACAAGGAGTACAAGAAGACCGCTGTGAGTGCTACCTACTGCCTCCTTATACAAACCCCCATCGTTCAACCTCATGTTTAGGCCCTCCACGCTGCCGCCGAAGAGAAATTACTTGAAGAGCGTGCTACCCTTTCCCGCTTCGACAACGAATTGAAGGAGCTTGATCAAGTCATCAGGTCGAAGAAGGAGGCCATTTCAGAGGCCGACCTCCAGCTAAAGAAAACCGAGCATGAACTTCAGGCGCTGGCTAAGGAGAAGGCCGCGGCCACCAACAAAGTCGCCGATCTAGAGCAGCAGCACCCATGGATCGAGGAGGATAAAGAGTGAGTCGTGTGAGTGTTCACACCGCTATCTACTGACTCGTCGTGTGTGCAGAACGTTCGGCAAGCCAGGTTCCCCGTATGACTTCAAGTCCATGGATATGAAACAACAACGCGAAGAAGCGCGGAAGTTGGAAGAGGCACAAAAGGGTATGAAGAAGAAGGTGAACCCCAAGGTTCTCAACATGATCGATAGGTGCGTGCGGAGAGGTCCGTATTGCCTGCGACTGACGTCTATGCAGTGTCGAGAAGCGGGAGACATCGCTTAAGAAGAATCTAGCGACCGTCATGAAGGACAAAGAGAAGATCGAAGCCACCATCGCGGAACTTGACAGATACAAGCGTGATGCCTTACAGAAGACGTGGGAGAAAGTAGACGGGTGAGTCGCCGTCCCAGTTTAGACGTGTGTTGTGGCTGAAATACGCATGGTACAGTGATTTCGGGGGAATATTCGCCGAGCTTCTTCCAGGCAACTTCGCTAAACTGCAGCCACCGGACGGTCAAGACCTCATGGACGGACTCGAGGTCAAAGTAAGGCTCGGCAGTGTCTGGAAGCAGAGCCTGACGGAGCTGAGTGGCGGGCAGCGGTCGCTCATCGCGCTCTCCCTCATCATGGCCCTGCTCCAATTCAAGCCCGCTCCCATGTATATCCTCGACGAAATCGACGCCGCCCTCGATCTCTCCCACACCCAACACATCGGCCAGCTCTTCCGCACTCGCTTCAAGGGCTCGCAGTTTATAGTCGTGTCGCTGAAGGAAGGGCTGTTCACGAACGCGAATGTGCTGTTTAGAACCAGATTCAACGACGGTATTTCAATCGTCGAGAGGACCGCGCATCGGTCCACGTCGGCGTTGTACAACAACGGGCAGGAAGACGACGAGAACGCTGGCAACGGAAGACGAAGGAGAATAGCGACAGCCTCATGATGTGCTTGTCCCGTCTAATTTATTTCAGCGCACCTATGTTGTGATATTAGAGTATTGTACAATTAGTGGTTTCATATCTCCGACTCTGTTATTGTATACCACCAGGCTTTGGAACAGAGATTGACTTACCAAAGTGCAATCGATGAGCTTGCATAAGTTGCATGGCACCAATGAATCAATTGTTGAGTTGCTCAACCATTAGTTCACCTTTGGTCTAACATAGGCCTTTGCATTGGAGTAGACGAGGTAGTCAAGCTGTTACGATCGAGTTTCCATTGTTATCATGATTGCACGGGCAGAAACGCGCAGATGGCGTTCAAGTTCGGGGCGAAAGTAATCGCCGAGAGCACCAACTATCGTAGTCAGTGCATGTTCAAAACACCTTGCCCTCACACGTGTGCGCACCCGCCCGTTGTTGGCAATGTCTAATGAACTCGAGCTCAGTGACTCGGCCTAGAGTCTAACTTCGAGCTGCCAGCGTTGGGCGGACTAACGGTCGATTGTTGTCACCCTGTCGTCGATGTCTTCCATCCCTAGTCTTATTCCGTTCCAATCATCGAGTCTAATCAAAGAAGGACTCCTGGTTCCAGCTGAGCAACGTGAAATAGCGATGAAGTGGGTACATACTCAGACAAACGTTGACTGGTCGACTCGGTGATTCCTCTGATGGATAAACGGAAGCTCTTGGTGAATCTTCATTTTAGGTCGGACTGCCACTGATGGCCATAAGGATTGCTTGCAAGTAGTGATGTTGTTGCATAATCCCGAACCATTGGGAGGGATGGCAGTTTCCCGCTCGGGAAACAGGCGGCTGTCCAGTTTTCCATACAACCAGCCCCGGGCCACCGCGGAGAATTCCTACCGCCATGCTGTCCGTCGGGTCGGGCATGACCTGCACTCTTCCAGTTTCTCGTGGACAGCAAGTGTCTATGCATTAGCCTGTACGCAACAGGGAACAGTAGAATTGGATAAATTACAGTGTCCTTCATCGACTTCCGAGCTACGCCGCGAATCCGCTCCGAACTCACTCGGTGCTGATGTGTTGTGGATCAAGTGCGAGCGCGAACTTCTCTGCTACCACAAAGCTGCTCAATGCAAGCGCACGAGCGAAAGCCACGACCAATATCACTTACTACATGATTTCCTGTCCCAGGTTCCCGTCTCTTCACTTGATAAGTATCGTAACAGCCATCGCAATGCACGCCAGGGCGACATACGGCGACAGCCGTTCGCCTGGAATCCCTACTCAAAGTTTGTCGTGTACGCTCCGAACTGGACACGTACCTATCCGCGCAGCCATGAAGAACAGCCCAAGGAAACTGGCTATGTGTGAGATTTATAAGTAACAAAATAACGAACTGCAGCGCACCCTTGCTTGTTCCTGTCAATCAGTCGAGGTGCCACGCCGCGCACATACGTGCAAGTGCAAATGACAAGGAGTATTACGAGCAGAAGGGATTGAAAGTTGAAGAGTGCAGACTGGTTACATGTGTCAGGGCGTGAATTACATCTCAAAAAGCATCACATACCATGTAGCAAAGGTACCGGTCCTGAAGTTAGTGGCTTGAGTTCGTGAACCTCCACGTTAGGGCGCTTGTGACCGTGGGAATATCTCGCGACGACGCGACCGTGACGCGACGGCCCTCTTTTCGACCCTAGCAGTTTCTTCGCTGTTTCGCGACCCCGTAAACTCTTCGCCTTCTGTCTCAGACGTCAAGTCCTTGATAGTGACTTCAGGCTTCCAACTCGAGCAGTGATGGTGGTACTGGATGGTCGGCAGGTGCATTTACTTGATTTTATTCCTGATCTGGCTCATCTTGTCATTGCGATGTAGGCTCCCAACGTCGTCGCACTATATGGGCCCAGAGGTTGCTGAATAATCTAATCCACGCCCGCTACCGTGAACTCACAATCATGAATGCCCCACACTTGATTTCGGTATCTGGACACGTTCTGGAGGCCGCTGCTAACTTGCAAAAGCCTCGGCGGAAGTCATCGCTAGGTGCCGCTCCCTATCTCTGTTTCCGACGACAATTCCAAGGAGATTTAGGTTCCAAACTTCGTCGCTTTATCGCCCTCTGAAAGAATCCACGGTTCGCATTCCCCTTCTCATCCCCAATTGTGGACTATGTTTCGTGGTTGATGCGTCGTATAAACAGAACTATCGATTCCCTAGTGTGCTGAAATGCACGTATCGCGCCGATAACATCATACGCAAACTTACGTCGTGTGCACTTATCTTTGGTGGATATGATGCGGCGACTTGAAGTGTTCTGGATGCTGCCATATGCGCCATCATTTCCTCACGGCAAGCTAGACACATCCCGCCTTGGCCTCCCTTGGCGTGGCCGTTTCGTTCTCAGACTTATTCTTGGGACGCAGGCGCAATGTGAGCACTCATGTGGTACATTTGTCTCCCTGAATCGTTGGTTGTTTTATCTGCGACCTCAATCAATCGTGTTCTGCGCGTGCAGCCGGAGATCTCGCATGCGCAGGGTGTAGAGATGACCGTGTCCCCCCATTGACCACGATCGAGTCACTCGTCGCAGCCATCCATTACTCGATTTCTGATAGGAAAATCGGACTATGCTCCGGTGATACTTTCCTGTTAACGGGCATCTCGGTCTCCAATATTGTACGCCTAACATATCGCTCTGAGATGCCGCCCACTTTAATGTGACCTGCCTATCACTCGCATACGATTGGCTTACTACTCTATCCCTGACTGGCATTTACTTTTCAACGCTCATTGATGGGCTTCGGCAGGCCTTCAGCCGTGCGACCTATGGTTTGTGGTCGTTCGTTTCATGCACACGATCTGCTATTAACGATGGCCAGATCAGGCGCAGGTACTTCCGTGTCAATACCAACTAGTCGCTACTACCAAGATCTGAGCGCCGGAATCATCCCCTTAATCCTTCTTCCGATCTAAATTGCGCTTTCCTCGGTGGCACTGGTCAATTGGTGATGGAATTTTGAAACCCTAACCTTAATGACTTCTAGAAATGACAAGTCCCCACGGTGCGCCATATGCTCGAATCCTAAACATGGCTTCGTATGATCTAATTTTACCTCATGTTGCACAAGTTACGACGCCCCGACGCCATCCATTCCCCTTCAGACGTGACATATTGGTACGGGCAACAGCCGCATATCCATCTGGTAAAAGTCTAATCATTTTATCAATTACCGTCCTCTTCCACGTAGGTTAGCCCAAGCGCAGTTACTTCCACTGCGTCACAGCGAAACGGGTTCTCATCATTAGGTCACTTCGATACTCACTCACTAGGTCGGCAACGCCGGAGACTCGGAGACCCGGTCAGCGAGCGGAAGCAGTTCAGCCTCGACAGAATCTTCCCCACGTGCTGTGCTGGCTAACCAATAGAATCTCCGAAAATGACTTTGAGAAGCATCGCGAGTGCATGTGCCCGTTAGCATGTATACTCCCAGCCAAGAGATAACAGTGGGTCCTTTCCTGGAGTTAGACCCATTTTGAGAACGTTGCCCTGGACCTTATCTGAAATCCCCTTCCTTAATTTGGTTCTCTGGTTGGGTACAAGTAGGCTGCAGAAGTCTGAAATTGCCAGGCCCCGGCTTCCAGCTTACCAGCATGTCTTTCCAGCAGGACGACAAGCGCAGCGCCTCCTCTGGTGACGCAGAGAAGGGTATCGACATCCGTATGTTCCAGCCTTGTCCTTGCCAAGACATCGTATGTTTGCTCACAAGCTTACTTCTAGACGATGTTGAGGCTATCGCCCTTCCTGAGTTCGACGACCCGAACATCGACAAAGATGCTGCCATCGCAGGTATTTTGGGTGAGTACCGTTAACCGCCCAGTCATGGTCAATATCTGACCCCACCCGCCCTATTATCTTCCCCGCAGAGGACGACTCGCCCTACCCAGAAGTACGATCAGCCGTCGCTAACACCGATGACCCGGACATCCCTGTCTCGACCCTCCGTTCGTGGACTCTTGGCATTATTTGGGCTATCCTCATTCCCGTTAGTATAACTGCACCTCATGGTCGAGCGATTTAGCTTATTCGCTCCTTCCTTTAGGGTCTCAATCAGTTCTTCTTTTTCCGCTATCCCTCCGTCACCGTCACCGGAGTACGTTGCCTCTTCTAAGGATAATTGATTCAGGATGCCCGATGCTGATGCCATTATCTTCTCCAGGTTGTAGCTCAGCTGCTCTCTTTCCCTCTCGGTCGGGCATGGGCACGGCTTCTCCCAAATGTGAAGATCTTTGGCATTTCCCTAAACCCCGGTCCATTTTCAATCAAGGAGCACGTAAGAGGCGATGCCTTCCTTATTTTCTTTTCGGATGCTGAGATAATTCTATTAGGTGCTGATTACAATCATGGTACTAACAAGCGATCATCTCATTCGACAGGCATCTAACTTTCTTTCTTTCTTCTTCGAAAGGCAACTGTCGGCGCCTTTTCTGCCTACGCTACGGATATTGTTGCCGTCCAAAGAGTGTACTACGGCCAAATTTACAATTTTGGCTGTGAGCTGGCTTCTTTCGTCACTTCTATATTGATGCTAACGAATCTCCGTTCTCCAAGATCAATGGATGCTTGTTATGTCCACGCAGCTTATCGGCTTCTCCATTGGCGGCATCGCCCGACGCTTCTTGGTTCAACCACCTTCTATGAGTATGTTCCCATCGTGTCATGTCATGGGAGCTTCTTTCGTTCTGATACGTGTCGGCGCTAGTTTGGCCACTCAACTTGGTGACTTGTGCATTATTCAACACGCTCCATGCGCAAACCTATGCTGGTATGGGAAATCGTGGGGGTATATCCCGTGAACGATTCTTCCTCTACGCATTCTTGGCTTCTGCCATCTGGTACATCTTCCCGGCATACCTCTTCCAAGCGTTGTCATACTTCTCATGGGTCTGCTGGATCGCGCCAGACAATGTCCCCGTCAACCAAATGTTCGGCTATGTCCACGGCATGGGTATGAGCTTAGTCACCTTCGACTGGGCCCAGATCGCATACATTGGTTCCCCGTTGGCAACACCATGGTGGGCTGAAGCGAATGTCACTGCTGGCTTCGTATTTTTCTTCTGTAAGTGTTCATGTGCTCTGTATGTGATGTACCAACTAATGATTGTCTGTCCCCAGGGTTCTTGACACCAGTCCTCTACGTGAGTCGTTCATCTATCGTTTCTATGGATATGGTACTGATCTCTGACTAGTACACCAACGCTTGGGACAGCAAGTACATGCCGTGAGTTGACTCGGGCGTCTCAAATGATATCCAGACTCATTGTATTGTTCAGTATCTCCTCTCGTGGATCATTCGACAACACCGGTGCAGAGTACGATGTGACCAAGATCCTGAACGCAGATTCGACTTTCAACGAGGATGCTTACAAGGCGTACAGCCCGCTCTTCCTCTCCACGACATTCGCGCTCTCATACGGGTTGTCGTTCGCTTCCATCACTTCTACCCTTACCCATGCATTCTTATTCTTCCGAAAGCAAATCTGGAAGCAATCACGGCGCTCCATTGGCGAGCAGCCTGACATTCACGCTCGTCTCATGTCTCGCTACCCACAAGTTCCCGAGTGGTGGTACGCAGTCATCTTCTGTAAGAGCCGCCCACTCGAGGTTCCGTTCTAAACTCATGCTCGTCGATAGTGGTCATGTTTGGATTCGGTCTGGCCGTCATCCTTGGATGGCCCACCGCATTCCCCGTCGGGTACTTTATCCTGGCGTTGGTCATCTGTTCGTATATTTCTGTTTGGCAGCTCGGCTTTCGTTCTCAAACTATTGAATTAGCGTTCGCCTATGTCATCCCTATTGGTATGATTCAAGCCATCACCAATCAACAGGTTGGACTCAACGTCATCACCGAGTTGATCATCGGTTACGCCCTCCCCGGACGACCCGTAGCGATGATGATGTTCAAGACCTGGGGATACATTACCATGGCACAGGGTATTCGCGTTTTTTATATCGTTGGATATCACGTACTCATCTCCTTTAGCATTGCAATTCACGTCGGACTTCAAGCTTGGCCATTACATGAAGATTCCTCCTCGTCACATGTTCTGGGCTCAAGTGCTCGCTGCCGTCATTGCCGGAACAGTCCAGCTCGGTGTCCAAGCTTGGATGTTCACCAATATTCCCAACATGTGTGACCCACATCAGAAGGATGGATTCATTTGCCCAAGCACAGAAGTATTCGGCACCGCAAGTATCATCTGGGGTGTCATCGGGCCTGCTCGCCAATTCTCCAAAGGTCAAGTGTACTATGGTATGTTCTGTCGTTTGATGCCTATGCTACGGACTTACGCATATCCTCGCAGCGCTCTCGTTCTTCTTCCTGGTCGGCTTCATCTGCCCCGTCATCACCTACTTGATCTCCTTGAAGTGGCCCAACAGTTGGGTCCGCTACGTCAAGTAAATTTACTTGGATCACCACAGCGAACAATGCTAACTTCAATGGATAGTTTCCCGGTCATCTTCTCCGGAACTGGGCTCATTCCACCTGCAAGCGCTGTCAACTACGTCCCTTGGGCTATTGTCGGATTTATCTTCCAATACATCATGCGCCGTAGACACTTCTCCTGGTGGACGAAGTACAACTACGTCCTCTCCGCCGCTTTGGATGCTGGAGTAGCCATCTCTGCTGTCCTCATTTTCTTCATCCTCCAGTATCCCGCCAACGGTACTATTGGTATCAATAACATCCAGACATGGTGGGGAAATAGGTACGTACTCAGTGCTTCCGTGCACGAATGATATCGCTAACCAAAGTACAGCGTCTTCCTCAACACCGCTGACGCCGCTGGCACGCCCATGCTGACAGTTGCAGACGGCGACTTCTTCGGGTGCGTGATTTTGCTTGAATCTTGGTTTGTGCTCATGGTTTCTTCTCCGTAGCCCGCGAACGTGGGCGTAAGTGATTAAATTGAGTGCCTGTATAGTATATAACACCAATGTAGTTACGGAGTAAATAGGATTAAAATCCATTATATTTCCCTGTTTTCTCCAATATGGCCGACAATATGGTGGATGAGATTGCTTTGAACATGGCTTCTTGGTGTGACCTCAAAAAGTGTCGGGGATTCCAGCGTGAATTCATTGAAAATATGTCAAAAGTCTTCAGAATTTCTCTTCGGTGTGTTCAAAATGTAAACAATACGTAAATTATTTACATTCGGATACTAGACTTTGATGTTGCTGTTCAAGTGCGCGACGACAATGAGGAAGTCGACGACCATTGCGGTACAGAGGGTTGGGTAGCGAGATCGAGGTGAGGTCGCTGACTTACAGTCCCATCAAGGCTGACCAATGGTCATGCGGCGCCGTTGTTCTGTACATTTTCGGCAGGCTGCGACGAATGGACACAATGCTCGAGGCGATTGTGAAGAAGCTCAAGGCAGATGCTCCCGAACAGCGACTGTCATTGGTAGAATGGCCTAAATGGTCCCAACCTGCTCTGGTTGTCCACTCAGGGACCATAATGAAGAGAGAATGGTCGCAGAGTTCTGACGAAGAAACACTCGTTGAGCTTGGGCACAATGATATTGGGAGAAAGTGAAGCCGGATTGACAAACTGTATATTGATAGCCTTGCAATCGCGCCAGGAATACATCATGGAGGAACCAATATTCAATAATCCCACTTTTACAATGTCCTATGTATGTTTCAAAGATATTGAAACCTTGTATTCAATTTGAACCGAAAGCACCTTAGCCATCCTGGCGCGCTTCATGCTATCTCAATACACCATGCCCTGTAATTATGCTATCCATCGTATTATTTTTTAGCCGTCGGCAGTATATCTTATCTTCTTTCGTTTCAGTATACTGGGTAAGATCTCGTCGGATGATACTCATGTTCAGCACTTAACCCTTTTCTGGATAAGACGGCACTGAAGATAACACGACAGGGGGAGGGCTCGGGGAGAAATCCTGTACGGCGATCATGAGAGTAGTCAGCTAACGTATAACCTAGCATCGCAAAATTGGAAATAGGTCCGAACACAAGAAGATGCTCACAGATGAAATGCCCACAAAGGGATAGGCTCCCTGGAGTTTCCTGGCATCATCAGTGGACCTTCGTCGGGTGAGAGGTGCCGCCTGGGGCTGCTGATGTTGAATATTTCCATACATGCTATAATCATGCGGCGTTCCTGATGGTCCCGCAAACATCATATGCTCTGGTCCCAGCGTTGCGCCACCCTCGACTGAGTGGTGAGCCATACCATATGGCGAGGCACTATATGGAACGCTAGCCCCCCGGGGGGAGTATGCCTGCGTCATCACACTTATGTTTGGCACGGGGGAATGGTACGTGGTTTCTGGCGGCCCATGGATCTGGCTTGGTTCCATTTCAGACACGAACGCATCGAGTTCCTTTTGACGGCGCTTTCTGACGAGAAAATAGACAAGGAGGGCGAGTCCGGTGAGAATGACTAGGAGATTCCAATCAATTTACAGTTTGTCGGGCATCGGTGATATGGAAGGAGACGTACGGATTCCGCCAATAATTCCCAACTTGATGTACACACTTGTGGGTGTACGGCAAGTTGTCACTCCCGATCTAAATTCGACCATAAGATAACGGTCTCGCCCGTATACTCAGGGCCGTACCGTGTCGTACATATCTTGTCCTCCGCGCGAACAGCGTAGGGCAGAGACAACACAGCGACAGAGAGCACCAGACGGAAATGTGGGGCAGCTAGTTGTCCATATAATTGTCAGCAAGCCTCATTTGTAATCGATGCAAAAGTGGCTCACGGATGACAGAACTCATTTTAATTTTATACGATGGCGGACTTCTGGGTGTTTCGGTCCAGCCGGTTTAACGAAGTGACCAGCACTGTGAGGGGTTCAAGTTGCTCCGGGGAAGGGCCAGTATCGAAGCCCCATGACAAGTATTTAACACCCGGAAACTATCCTAACCTGTTTCATATGCTGGTCATCGATGGCGATGCTGCATGCAACCAAACTGATGAATGTTGAGTGTTCGTCCTTGAAACACATTTGTTCAGTCGGAAAGGGCCGCGATGATCATGTGTATAGAGTGGCGCTAGACGCGCCACGCTTCCTTTACTTCCTGGATGCTCTCATCGGCGGATTCACAGCGTGCCGGTTTCCTCTAACGTCAAGCAAACTCAATGCCTCTTGAACCGTCGAACTGTCGAACCAATGGTACAGCATTGACACTAGCGTGAACTGCGGATTGTTTGTTATTGTATCATACGTACAACGCACGAGGCCAACAACAGATTTTGTCAGTCAGCATGAAAGTACGACTAGGGAGTAACGTAGAGTAGCCCGTGTTAAGATTATGTCTAAACTCTATCTAGTGGGGGAGAACATCGTCGCCGACATGAGCGTCAAGAGGGTCTAGATTGTCCAAAAAGACCACTGGCGCCGGGCACGACGGGTCTATCCCTCAAACATGCTGCTGTTCACCTCAATACCGAATTTACTCTTCGCCACCCCCTGCATCATCCTCTCCAGCTCATCCTCAAAATTCTCCGTCTTCAACCCAAAAACCCGACGCACGCTCTGCACAGCCATTTGCCAGTAGAACATTCCATCCAGTATGAGCATGGTGTTCCTGAATACAAAGTGGAACCAGGATTCTCGAAGCCGGTCTCGGAGCGAAGCGTGATGGTCGACGGTGGTGAGAGAGCGGGAGGCCCAGTAGCCTGTTATCCTGATGCGGTTAACGGGGGATCCAAAGGCTTGATTGTTCCCTATGCAAGGAAGTGGTGTTGAGAACACATTCCTCCAGTTTATAGCGTTGGATCGAGCTTACCTTGCACGATGCTATAAATCGAGAAGGGCGGAATGATCAGAAAGGCTAGCGTTTTCCCCTCAAAACAACTCACCGCATATTCCGACCGAGAAACACCAGAGCCTTGGGCATTTTATCGGTGTCGACCAAGAATCCTCTTAGCCTCTCTTTCATCAACACACTCTGATCGTACTCGCTTAACTTTGCCAGCTCGTCTATCTGCTTTTGTTTCTCCTTGCCCCCGCCGAATTTTACAGGTTTCAAGAGTGTAGCGCTCGCAAAGATATCAGGCGCCCCAATCCCCCACTGCTCCGTCACGTCTTTCAGCGTGGCGAAATCCCCTGCTAGCAGCGCTCGCCACAAATCGGCGTATTGCCTTCTGAAATCCTCGGAGAGGCGGACGTACAATCCGTGGTCGAGGAGGACAAGCTGGGGTTTGTTGTTGCCGGATGGATGGGGGCGGATGATGATGTTGCCGGGATGGGGATCGCAGTGCACCCAGCCCCAGCTGAATATCTGCGCGCTGAACAGCTCGACCATCGTTTGCATGACAGCCTTCATCCCACCTTTGAGAGGAGGCATCACGTTGTCCGCTGGGGGTGCTTCTTCGCCCATAAGCTGACGGACAGCTTGCCGGTTGCTAAGCCGGACCCCATCGATCCATTCGGCAGTCAAGATGCGTTTGGTGGAAAATTGAGGATACACCTTGGGGATGTAGACGCTCTGGCTGAGCCGCGGTTCCGACGCGACGAAGCGTGCGGTCTCCTGCGAACTAGCTGCTTCCTGCACAAAGTCGAGCTCACGACGCAGATGCTCGTTGATGAATTCTATTACACGGTCAGAAAAGTCCTTATCCAAGATGATAAGCTGAATGCTCACCGACGACAAAGTACACGGGCAGATCAAACGCCGCATTCTCAAAAAACCACATAGCCAAACGGTACGCTCCCAGATCCCACTCCATCTGCTGCCCAACGTCTGGTTTCTGGATCTTCACCGCAACCCATTTCTCCTCCGTATCGCCTTCTGACGGCCACAGCTTCGCCCGGTGAACCTGCGCAATGCTCGCAGCCGCGACGGACTGCTCTTCGAATATTTCAAACACACCGCCAGGCCCGCTCGGTGGTCGGCCAAATTCTGATTGGAACACGGAGAGTACGGTTGAGTACGGGACTTGTGGTGCGTCGTCGAAGAGCTTTGCGAATTTGGCTTGCATGGGCTCGGGAAGCAGTGCTGCGTTTGCGCCAATTGCTTGACCTAGAGTACAGTGAGCACCGAGGTAAATAGAGGCACTTACAACGCACCGAATTTGATATATAACCCGCCATTTGAAGTGAGTAAGTTGTACATTCGATCTGCAACGCGTTCATGCAAGAGGTGTATCTGATCACTCTTTTCCTTCGTGAAGTTGAGCTTGTAGTCTACGGTGATGACTGCACACTAGGTTCAATCCGTCAACAAAACGCTCTGTCCCACCGGGCAGTAAGCAAGGCCGCAGAAATGCCGCTCAGAGTGCACTCACAGTCCATAGCGTTCTGAAGCTTCGGGCTATTGCGGACGCGTTGAATTCCTTGTCAGCAGCCCAAATTCCTCCCAGTCCTAAAGCTGTATATCCAGCGCGACGGACGAACTTTCTTGATCTTGAACGAGGCTGGGGGGTGGAACGAGTGGCAAATGAACGGGCGAGCGTAGGTGCCCTCGAGAAATGGGGTGAAGGTGGCATCCGCAACCCTTGAACTAAATGTTTGTGGGCAAATGTCCTTAAACCATCGCGTCGCGAAGAGAGCTCTGCCGAAATGCACCACCCGACGCGCACTCGCACTTGATGACTCAGCGCGCCGGCCCAACGCGTAAGGAGGGCCGGGCCACGGAACCTCATTGGCTCGTCGTGGTACGGGCATACAGTCGAGAATCGCTGCAGATCGTTTCACCTGGTCGCTACGGTGGCTTAACCCACGAACATGTTCGGTGCATCAGTTCGTTTATTTCGCGAGGCAACTCAGACGTCTGCGAGGACAATATGCACTCGGCGCTCCTTCTCATCAACGTTCCGTCCCAGAAATCAGTATGTGCGATTTGGTGAGTCAGGATCAGGGCCCAAGTCGCCTCGCAGAAGGACACAGTGGGATGGGACTTTGAAGGTTGTCGTCGTGGGCCTCGGACTGTCCACTGCATATTATGTTGCTCAGTGAGTTCCCCACCCTATCTTATAACCTCAACTAAAACGTCGTAGCCTGGAACAAGTACCAGAGACTGGTCGATGGAGATTCATCGACGTTGGCCCCGACCTGGAAGCGAGTGTATGCGCCTGCAATCCAATTATTCTTTTACGCGTGCTCAAGTCTGCGTACTCTACGGCAGGTTGGTCGGGCTGCGAGTGCAGAGCTCCACGCGGAATACCAAGCCAGGATTCTACCACCGAACCACCGGCTGACCCTACAGGTCCAAGGCATTGTACAACGCATCCTAACGGCCTCCAATCTCGGGAAAGTCAAAACGTCTTACCCGCAAGCACACTTTGCTCCTCCTACCAATCAAAATAACGATAATATATGGTCGGGCAACGACGATGCATACGGCGTTGTGGCGAGCGAAGAACGAGACGTTGATAGAGTGGCGCAACGGGATTGGGAGGTTGTCGTTATCAATGACCAAAAGATAGTGAACGCGGCGGCCAGCCCTGGTGCGTAACCCAATCCTCACCGCATCCCCCCCATCACAGTGAAATGTCTAGGACTCGTATATGTCTTCACTGGGATGCTACCGATATCCCAGGACGAGAGTGGTCTGGCTGCTGTACTCTCGCATGGTATGTTTCCTCCCTGATCTCTGTTCCTTCAGCACATTCAATTCCTCTGCAGAGATAGGTCACGTAGGTCAGCATTCCCCCGTGATTCATGGACCGGGCACTTAAACTGATTCCGTTCTAGTCGCACGACACGTCCCCGAACGCATCTCATCACAGAAAGTGTTGTTCGTCATCGCGTCCCTTCTCCAATACGTAGGTGTCGACTTTGGCATATCTCGGCTGTTCACTACCTTCCTTCTCGATCTACCAAATACGCGGGCTCAGGAAAAAGAAGGTTGAAACATCCCTTATGACACTTGCCTACCTTGCTAAACTCCAAGCGTCGGATAGCGGATGTTATCGGTCTCAGACTAATGTCCAAAGCGTGTTATGACCCAAGTGCTGCCCCAAGGTTAGTCTCGTCCCCCGTCCTCTCCTCTAGTCCCTTAGAACTCACGAAATGCGCGCAGGGTATTCTCGAGGCTCGCAGAGTTTGAAAGTAAATCTCAGAGGGTCAGGCTAGAGTTTCTCCAAACGCACCCTCTCACTGAACGACGCGTCGAGGTGCGTACTTCCTCGAATTAAGAACATCTGCCTTTGATTAAGTGTTGACCTCGCGTCCTATTCAGTATCTCGAAGCGATGCTACCAGAAGCGTACGCGATCATTGCTGGGAATCCAGAGTGCTCTATCATGCAGCAACGATTAGACGAGTTCCGATCGGCCTCTGCCTTTAGAGTCCCTTTGTAGAATGGATGTCTAATGTGATGCCACTAAGAAAGGTTGTGACTGATGGAGTTGACAGATAAATTGCCACAAGTCACTCGGATATGGTGTAACGGCTAACATTGCCGCCTCTCACCTCTTGGTAGATCGCGGCAGCTCGGGGTTCGATTCCCCGTATCCGAATCCACTTTTTGCTGTGAATTAGTTCTTCCCTCAATTCATCGATGGAGATATTCCCCAGTCTACCACAAGATATTGCACGCCTCATCCTAGAGTGCTCGGCAGAGCAACACCGCAACTTGGCGCTGAGTTTGGCCTACCTGTCGCGTCAAGTGAAGAGTTGGTGAGTTGCTCCCATTTGCAGTGTTTGCGTCGTGCGGGGCTGATCTCTGCGTTGCGGTGAAGGATAGATCAATAGATCAAATCATCTACCACTCCGTGGTGATTGAACACCACTGGCAAGCTGAGGCTTTCTGCTCGGACAACGACACAAGTCGTTCTTCCAAACACATGTTCATACAATCTGCCTTGCGTATGGGATAGGTCTACGGCACACCGTCAAGATTTTGTCGATCTGTGATCGTTTGTCCAGTCTTGCTTGTTGGATTGAACCCGCTCCCCGTCTGCTTCCAATCACCTCCGTTGAAGCGACCATAACCTGGCACCAGCCTCACCTATTCACCATGCTCAGTGTAGCCAATATTGTATCCTCATTCGAGCACACACCCCGAAGGCTATCATGCACCCTCTACCACTTACAATGCACCACTGATCCCGACTTCTCTGCCCCATTGCTAGAAAACGTGACCCACCTCGACTTGTACCGGGAATCCCAGTTCTTCTACGACTGGTCATGGAAAGGGTTCTGTGAAATGCAGAATCTTATGTATCTTTCCTTCGATCTCAGCATCGCTGCGCCGCTGGATGTGATCACCTACGTCCTAGCCTTCGCACCTGCTGGCCTTCGCGTGTGTGTCGTGTTGCTTCATAGGGGAGATTCAATKTTTGGAAGCATAGATGAATTTCTYGAGGCGGACAAGCGGATGCAAGCCATGATTGTGGGCGACATAGATCGGAGACTAGTCATCGGAAGTGGTGAGGCTCTGAAGGGTATAAGCACATGGTGCTGGAGAGGACATATAAGGATGTCCTGAAGGACTGGAGCTACTCTCCAGGCGAGGAAGATATGTGGACAGCGATTATCTCCCGACGATGTTGATGCTTTCTCCCATGCAGCACCGATATCAATCACCCATTGGTGTCATGAGCCGCGCACGATGCCGCCTGCTGCCATATCCTCTGCCCGACCTATAATGTTGAGCCGGTTGAAAACAGCAAGGACAATCACAAAGGCTCGTTGTTCTCTCTCTTCTGCACCACCATCATCTCTGGAGCATTCAAACGTTCATCGACCCATCCTTCAACTACCTGCCAACACCCAATCGAGTGCCCAACGTCAATAACCGCACCCACGTCCACCTCTTTCCACCTCAACTCGTCCCTCCAGCCTTCCCTCGCGCCCTTCCTACACCCGTGAAACACCCAACAGCAGTCCCTCTCCCTCCACTGAAGTCCTCCCTTGCAATCCTGCGCAGTCCATCCATCGCCCATCCTATTCCCCAGCTATCCCTCTCCCGCCTTACCATCTCCAACCCTCCTATCACCTTCAACATGCGCTCCCCCCGTACTTCAATCTCACACTTACGATAAGCGCTGTTTGGCTCCCGTCGACGACCACCACGCCAACCATCCATCTCATCTAATCCTGTCAGCGCAGCATACGGGGAACCAGCAAGTCAACTTACGACGACGTAAATGCGTGGCTAGGAAAAGACGAGGCGGGGCAATGGCATTGGGTTCGTTGAGCATAACAGGTACGTTGATCCACCATAATGACGTGAAATACTCACCTACATAGACGCATACAGCGCCCTAAACCTCGTCGCTATCCCCTCCCTTCGCGTTCGCCGCTCCACGCCCAATCGAAGGTCACGCAACACGCTGTACCCGCGCCCTCCTGCAGATCCCGACGATCGCTGTGTCTCGCCCTCTGACACGATCACCTGGTACCTGAAAACAAAGAGACACGTCGAGGTCAGCGGCGACGTTGCGAAGGGGGCGCATACATGGGTAAACGGCAACACAGGGAACTGGAAACGACGGAACGAACACGGGGAAATGAACATGCAAACGAGCACAAAAATAAACACGAAGGAGAGAACAGGGACGAAAGAAGGGGAAGGGAACGGGCAAATACGCGCGAGAGAGGGAG
The DNA here is from genome assembly GCA_019677325.2 of Pleurotus cornucopiae. NCBI lineage: Eukaryota > Fungi > Basidiomycota > Agaricomycetes > Agaricales > Pleurotaceae > Pleurotus > Pleurotus cornucopiae. The sequence goes on along the minus strand of CM033823.1, from coordinate 1,239,505 downwards.
GGGAAAGGGGATGGAGAAGGAGACAGAGAACGGCAGGGGGGAGGGGAGGGGGAACGAGGGATGTGGAGCGAGGGTTGGGACGGGTCAATGGGTGAGTGAGTGGAGAGCGCGGCTAGGGAGGTATGGAGGGAGGGACGCGAGTGGAGGGGACGAGTGGAGGGAGGGGTGAATAGAGAGAAGGACGAATAGAAGGAGCGAGCGAGCGAACGCGGGATAGAAGGGGAGGGAAGGAACGACGACGACAAGACCAAAGTACGTACCTCGCACACACATACCCCGCACCATGCACCATGCACCCAACGCACGCGCGCACAGAAAGACCACGGGCTCACGATGCGCGGTGTGCTATGATCGCCCGCCTACGCACCTCGTTACTTACCCAGCCGTCGATCGAACCGACCGACCACCTACCCATCCATCCAGCCATCCAGCCATCTAGGTGACGGGCCACTTCCCAGCACCTACTCACCCACTTACGCAGTCAGCCGACCGGGCAATGTGCTTGCATGCATGCACGAGCAAACACTAGAGCGAAACACAGCAACGCTGGAGCCAAACGAGAATGAGGTCAGTGCTGACGTTGAGCGGGATGGGATGGGAGGTGGGTGGGAGCGTAGACTTACTGGATGGGGTGCCGTGGATGCGAGCGATGCGAATGGCGGCACATGGCAAATGTCAGCGAGGGGGTGGACGACGAAGGGGATGGACGACGAGGGGATGCAGTCGCCGATGAGGACAAAGGCAGGGGGGCTACGGCGCAGGACGCAGGGCACGGTCAGCTTCAAGCGAAGGAGCGGGGACGCAAACGCAAACACAAACACAAACTCACCGTGGTACGGCACCTAGACGAAGACGCGAGCGGCGCAGCGCTGGCCTGGCGATGCACGAGTGGCAACTGCGCCGTCGACGTGGAGGGAGGGTCGTCGTGGAGAAGACGAGGGAGGAGGGGATGTGGAGAGGTAGAGGTCGAGGTGGAAGTAGAAGGAGTAGGCGTAGGGATAGAAGTATAAACGAAGTTGAATCAGGTACGGATGTCGGAGGGGAAGGGGGAGACGTACCACGAGAAGAGAGCCCGCGCTGGCTAGTCGACGATGCCCCGTCGACGGCGATGGGATTGAGGAAGGACCTGGGTGGGGAGCAGAGGGATAGTTAGTGGAGACGAACGAGGCGGCGAGAGCACGAACGCAAGGATCGCGCGCGCGAGGCTGCGGGCCGCACTCTCAAGGGCCCAGTATGATGCGCGCATCATCATCGACGTTCAAGGCGTACACGGACACGAGCAGCTCGTCAGTAGAAAGGAGAGAGAGTGGCGGCGGCGTAGTCAGTATCTAGCTAGTTCGCACCGAGTCGGACGGCGGCTTCGTTCGTTCGTTCGCTCGCGGCATGCACCTGTACTTATCCTTTTCGGTTCGTGAATGAATAAATTGGTTTAGGTATTTGACTACGGTGTACGCGTCTGTGGATTCAATGGGTGAATCAGGTCAGTTCGCGGAGGTTAAGTGCGTGGATCGACGTAGCGTACATTTAATATTTCGTGAATGGTCTCGAGTATGGTAAGTAGAGAACGTCTAACGATGCGAGCGTGTCAGTAAGTTGGAATGTGAGATAACCGCGCGACTTACTAGACATTTCGTCTGACGTGGCTGCACATCTTATTCTGATTCATAATTACTTATTCGCGACTCCACGCTGCGTCGGTTCGAGCTAAATCAGCGATACGGCGAGATTGAGATAACGTTGAAGCCTGCGAAGTGCGAGGTCAGTATCGAGTGTTCGCGGGCTCGAACATCTAGACTTACATGTATTAATTGATTTATATTGACACAGTGTGCACACTAGGTGATAGAAAGTGAGTCGGTGCGCCGTTGAGTTATTCACGAAGACTTACCCACATGCTAATTCTACGACCAAGCACAATCGCGGGTCGTCCCAACAGCCTCGTCTACACGATCCAGCACGATCCTCGACCATTCGGCATAAGCGGCCGGCTGTTCCACTCAGTGCCGTATGTGACGAAGCTTCCCCGTTCGCCGTGCGCGAGCTGGATAAGTCAGACTGTCAGCTATTTGCGACTCTATTCCCGCGAGTCGCACGCAAGATAACTCACCTGCACGGAACCCGGGGACGCAAGTGTGCCGGGACACGTCGCATGATGCGTGCACCGGTGGTCGTGTGGGATGTGTGCTGATTTAGCCGCAGTGTGTGTGCATGAGTGAGGGATTGCTAACTCAGTGTGGGGTCGCGGCTAGGGCATTGAACGAGCGGGGATCATAGGTCGTGGTAACGAGTTATAAACTGATTGCGGCAGGTTCGAATAGATAACTCACATGGGATGAGCGCTATTATCCTGCACTGTTAGCATTGCCCTGGAAGACGTTAGGAAAACGGAAGGGATATCTTGGGGGCTGCGTGATGATGAGTCAAGAGCCGATTCCATAGTGTTCGAACGGGATAACTCACATGGCTCGTGGATCGAACAGCACGGCTGTTCACTGTCCTGGTCCTGCGCGGCCCTTATATTCGCACTGTTCTCGATATCATCTTTTCCCATCCCGAGTCAGCTACGCTTGGTTCTTCTTCCTCGTAGCCCCGGATCGTCTGCCCGCCTCCACGCAGGTGTTCGTGCAGCTATTGGATGCCGTAGTCGATGAGCGAGGGGATTATCCTCTGTTAGCGTTGCTCTGGAAGACGTTAGGAAGACGGAAGGGATATCTTGAGGGCTGCGCGATGATAAGCCATAAGCTAGTTCCAGCCAGGTCGAACGGATAACTCACTGTTCGTCGTGGATAACTGAGGGCGGGGTTTCTTCTGTTAGCGTCGCTCTGGAAGATGTTAGGAAGACAGAAGGGATAACTCACACGGCTCAACAAAGGATGGTGGTGGATTTGCTTGCGTTGGTGTCGCTCTAGGAAGACGGAAGGGATATCTTGGGTGCGCGTCTGGCCCCAGGGTCTTGAGTTCCACGTTGAGGAATCAGCGAAGGATCTTAGCCAAGAATGTTGAGGAATCCTTTGTTGAATATCTGGAAGAACGGCGGGGGCGTAGAAGGTGGGATTGAAACTCGGTCCAAACGCAGAGTCACGGAACGTAGCGTTCTGGCCGAGTACGGCGAATGAAAGGGGATTTATAAACTAGGGCTTCAATGTGAGTGCGACGACCGAATGTCCTGAAAAGTAACAAAAATACCAACTTACCACTGACTGGGGTGGCAGTGAAGGTGAGGCAGCGCCAGAGACTACATTCGAAACGAGAGCAACGGCTACAGCAGTGCTTGCTCGCTGGCTCAACATGTCTTTCACATGGACTTCGGAGTGCCACGAAGAGCCTTTATATAGATGGTATGCATTGGGTACGCACGCTATTCTTGGTTCAGCGAACGACCCCCCGATTCATGAGCAAGGCGGCTAGCTCGTACTAAGCAAGTGTTCTTGACAGCAGATTGAAGGCAGGAAGACCACGTACCATGCGGATGAATCCTCTGTATCAATGGCTTCGGATCGGCTTGGGGGATGAAAATCGGGTTCGTGAACCTCGTACATGGCTCCAACAGCATCAGATCTAGGAGTCTGGTGAACAGTGACTCCAGCGAATCAGTCATGGCATGCTTCGATCGGGTGGTTCCATCATACTTAGTACTTTAATTATTATGTATTTCATCTGTTGGGTCTCAGCTGAGCTGGGGGCTGACGTTCGCGCGGTGAATTAGTGCTGCAAAGTGATCGAACGGACATTATTTGCGTTGACAAACAGACTTCGGAGAGAAGATTGGCGCCATGAATACAACGAAGATGGCCCTACATAATCGTGCGAGCCAAAGTGAGGCTTTGGAATGATTTTTTCGAGAATCATCTGCCCTCCAGGTTGACGTTTCCCGCATTGATCTTCGCCAGAAACAATCTTGTTTCCGATAAAAGGACAAGCCTCCCGAAGCCTGCAAACACCATATTGGCCGTGCGCGTTCCAACAAAGAATTTCCCCAGCAGCGTGCCCGCCGGGGTCCAAACCTATGGGAGCGTTACTGGTCAGGGCGGCGATCAACGGTGGAGTGGTACGGAGGGCGCACCTGGACACCATCCCCAGTGGCTGCGTATATATTCCCATTTGTGTCGACCTGTAGTCCATCGGGAATCCCTGCATCGATGTAAGCCAAGACACGTCGATTGAGGAATCTTTCAGTAACAGGATCCACGTCGAAGGCGTAGCTGTGATTGCGGTAGGATAATTGGCAAATGACAATCTCTTCCACGATTTCTATGCTTACATAGTAGCGGGTTGAGTTTGGAAGGCCGTAGTTCCTGAGAGATCTTGGAGCGAAGCAGAGTCAGACCTAGTCGTACGGTGCAAATAATGAGTGATTTGGATAGAATAAATAGGTAGGGACTTACACATAGACCGTACGTCCATCTTGGGTGAAGGCTATCCCGTTGGGTCGAACAAGCCCATCTAGGACCACTTGAACAACCCTGGTGTCTGGGTCAAATCTGTAAACTTGGTTCGGCATCAAAGGTGCAGGCCGAATGTTCAGTGCGAATCCATATCTACCGAGGAAACACCAATATGAATTAGCTGCAAACGCGGGCAAAATAGGTCTCGACTTGCGGGACATCAGAGAAGAAGATCTTGCCGCTCGTTGGATGGATCTTGACGTCATTCAGAGAGTTGAATTGACGGCCGAAGAAGTTATCCAGAAGAACGGTCGCATTGTGAGGCGGTCGTGGGTTCACGAGAGTGACAGCTGGAGGTCGAGCACCAAGGCCGTCGCCCACAAACAACAGGGAACCCCGAAACGGTCCTGTCCCTCCGTTCGTCGATATTACGGTACTTGGAAGGTCGATCTGCAATGTCAATGTTGATCAGTAGCGTGAATCAGTGAGGAAACCCCAACAAACGAACCGGAGTAACAGTCACATTTACGGCGGATCCATTACTAGTCCTCAGCGCGTCCTCAACTTCAGACATACTAACCCTGTTGACTTGATTGGACACATTCGTATTTCCAGGGAATGCCGAGCCCGAGAAGAATATCTCATCTGTGTCCGGGAAGTATACAGGTGCTTCATTCGCAAACCCGAAGTCTGGGTTTGAAGCAATTTCGTGGAAGGAAGGTTCTTGGCCAAGAATATCAAGGAATCCTTCATTGAGTATTTGAAAGAATGGCGTAGGAGTAGAGGAGGGATTGAACCCCGAATCAAATGCAGAATCGCGGAACGTCGCGTTTTGGCCAAGTACGGCAAACGAAAGAGGGTCTATAAACTAGACGAGCGTCAGTGGGACATCGTGATATAAGGAGCGACAATAGATACTATCGACTTACAACGGACTGGGGTGGTAGCGAAGGTGGCGCAGCTCCATGGGCTACACCGACAACGAATCCTAAAATTGTGGCAGTATTTGTCCGGTGACCGAAAGAAAACATGTCTTATACAGACTTGTTAAGGCCGCTGAAAGCTTTTATATACTGACCAGACATACTGGATTACAATAGATATCCCTCAGAGAAGTAAGCAGCTCGGTCAGCGATTCATGATTAGCGAGCAAGACTGCGTCGCTGCGATCTCTTCGTACTACGCAGGGTTCTCACCACCGGGTGGGGTGGCCGAAAAGTCGCCCACAATTTCATGTTGGTTTCTTGTGCCGTCGTTAAGAACATGGAGTAGGGAATTCCCCGGTCTCCTTATGTCCATGGGGCGGGCGGTAAGTTGGTTGGTCATTGGGTCGTAATACAGCTCGGCGAGATGAACTACCCAGGGTTCGATTGAGATAAACATTGCCAATGATGTTCGCTAGTAACGTAGATGAAGGGCGAGCGAGTATACCTAACCACATCATTAGCAAAACTAAAGCACTTGGGAAGAACGAGAAGGACACCGCTTCGGAGTCGGAGCGATCCGGATTTAGGACAGACTTTACAAAACCTGATTCACTAATCGTCGTATTATTCAGGGATGGCGTCAAGTTATATTTATGGGTGATGAGATCATAGCGCCCAGTAGTCGTTGAAGAGGGCATCGATAACCACAGGGGAGCTGGTGCGAGCATAAGAGTATTCTTGGAATGAAGCCATAGCTCTATCGCAGGGGGAAGTAGCAAATAGAAAAGCGCAGAGAGTATGAGTGAAAAGGCAGGAAGAACAAACGCTTTGCTCCGCTTGTTCTGTTGTTCTCATCGGGTAGGCGAACCATCGATGGGCGAAAGCGGCAGAGGCCAGAACCATGCGCCAGCAATGACGGAGGCCCAGCGCATCTACCGGAAACAAATGTGTCCTGGATGCGGGCCAAAGGCCTATACCCCCAATAACAATCCGTGCACTTCGGAAAATTGACATTATGGCGATGGTGCGATTTAATGCGGGCATTAATTTGATGAAGAGACCGCGAAAGAATGGCGGGATGGAATGCTGCTTTGGTAGACGCGAGGAGGTGTGGGCGACTGCCAGAAGGTTTCGCGAGCCTCTTGCACCAAGAGAAGCCGTCTTGTCCGAATCAGTGGCCATGTATAGGGAGCCCAGAGGGTATCGTTTCGAACTCCATGGATGCGCTAATCAGCTGCTCAACCAAATCCTATCCTTTAAAGCACAAGGAACACGTTGGAGTGAAGATGCGGCTCGAAAGACTGTTATATGGAGGAAATGGAGACATTGATATCGAGGTGGGAAAATGGGATGGCTGCGTCTGGCAGGACGATTTCGCCGATGCGTATGAAAGCAAAGCGTAAGGCCTTTTAGGTTTCGAGCATGGGGCCCTAGGACATCACAGCCGCGACAGACGCGAGATGAACCTATAGCCCTTGGTGGACACCAAAATGTTTGGGTTGAAGTTAGAGCGTATGGGGATCCTCAAGAGCGCTTATCAGGCGCTTGGGCCGGAATTCCAGGCTGACTACAGGTTTCTCCCATTATTTTTGCGATATTCAGCCGTCTTCAAGATCGGAGTCACCAGAGCAAAGATATATAGTGCTGCACATCTCGACAAGAAATATGAATAAGTATCAAGCAAGGACATACACGTAATATATGGGCACGAATACATTGTACCACATTGAACCTAATCTATTTCAATAACATCGTCGTCGAGTTTATCGGTTGCACTCTCCATCAACACTAGTCCATCTTCTTCTAGTTTGCGCCGCTTGCTTGGACTGGATAGCGGTGTCTCGGCAGGGCGAATCTTTGTATTGCCATTGGTAATTTTGGCGCGCTTCGCATTAGGCTCAATTTCGGTGATTTCATCGTCATCGTGTGGTGCCCGACGTTTGAGGGTTTGACGGGGCGGAGTAGTTGGGGCAGGAGGGGGTTTGACGATTCGCGGAGGACTCGGCAGTGGAGATGGCAGTATATAGGGCAAAGAATCGATAGGATGATTCGGTCTGGAAGCTGGTCAGAAACATATCATATCAACGAGCAAGTGACAGCGTACGGTAGGTCACAAATCGCAACGGCAATAGTCCCGAGCTCGCCGTCTTCATCGACAATAGTCAAAAACTTGCCCTTGGTGACGTTCAAGCTCGCTAATGTGCGTTCATTATTATCATCCCAGTCGGGATCGCTGAGGACCCTCTTGTCCTCGTATATGCTAACGTCCCTCTCCACCCCACCTAAAATGCCACTGACAACATCTCCAAGTGTCGTGCGCTCGGGATCACAAGCGAGAATAGCATATGTATCACGACAGATTCCACATAGTGAGTTGGGAGGGGAAAGTGATATGGAACTCAGAGGGACGGAGGGCTTGAGTTGTATGTGCACATTTTTCAGCCGCTTATACGATTTTCGCAAGAAATGAAGAGCTTGGAGGACGATTAGGCCTGAAACAATCGCATTGGTTGTGGCAATCGCTGGGATGATGTTCCCCGCCATTTCTAGGGACGTCAATAAATATAAGCTACGAAAGGAGAGCTTGATAGTCCATACCTTTCACCTCCCACCTTGTCTTTTCTTCAATGCCGTAAGCAACGGACCGTAGATTCGACGCAGCTGTGACAAAGTCCAGAGTATCGTCATCATCTTTATCGAAGGAGATGGTGTCTTCGCCAGCTTGTAGTCGAGCGGCGAGACGATTGATACTAAAACATCGTATCGTTCAAGATCGAAACACCTACAGGCGAAGTAGACATCGACTTACCTTGAAGCGAACAACTTTAAATTGTCTTTCAACGATAATACTTGCTGGTCCTTTAGCCCTTTCGTATTCGTATTAGGAGCATCACCGTTGGGAGACGAGTGCAATAATTCTTCCACCGCTTTGCTGCCGCTCGCATGTGCATTTCCCTTCCCGTTCACAGCGTGTTCCTTACCATTTACGCCATTCGCGGGGGTCTTTTTATGGGAAAACGACCCGTCCATGATAGCGTCGAAATCAAGTGGAGTAGGGGGCGCTCGAGATCGCCACATATCTGCCATTGATAACAGGTTTCGAATGTCAGAGTTGAAGACCTAGAGTTGATTTGCCATTAACAACGGGACGATGAGGGTTCATACAACTAACCTTCTGAAAGGCCATCCTAGCAGCGTCGCCCGCGTATGAAGATGAAGACTGAGGGGAGCGTAATGCCAACCGAACAGCCTTGAAGGCCTGGGCTTCCTTCCGGAGCGTAGCTATCTCTTGCGCTAATATCGGGTCAGGGATTGATCAATTCAAGGACGAAGGGAGGGCATACCGTTCTCGCCTTGCTTTTCTGCATCGTCAAGCTCTCCTGACGAGTCCTCGTCTTCCCCAAACAACTGGCTAGTTTTATCAAGAAATGAAAAATTAGACGTGTGATGGCCGTGGTACATACAGAATCGACATACCTCAGCAAGTAGCTTTTACTCCATACAATACAGTGTATCGCTTGACTAGGAGTTGAGCGAATTGTGCAGACCGGGAAAGTTTTGGGGGTTGGCTTGGGTAGGCAATCGAAGCACTCTGTCCGGTCCTATAAATAGAACGAGGACTGTTATAAGCTCAAGTCGTGATTGATGCGATTGACTGACCTTCAACAATGGCTGAACTTGTCCGAGATAACCAGCAGTGCCTGATTCCACGAGCGGCACGCCCGCTGCCATGCACATTTTATTTACGTGCCGCCGAGCGTCTTTAGACAAAGCTTAGTAGTGTTGGCATGGATTGAGCAGGAAGGTGAGAGTCACCCAGGTTATCGAGAGCATTGAGCACTATATCAAAGCCCTGGAACCATCTGACATCAAATTGGGGTTCTTTTATATTCGCGTGAATCGGATGTATGTGGACATTAGGGTTGAAGCCTGCCGCTGTCTGCGCTGCTATCTGACCGGAAATTAGTTCCAAGGGTGCAGCTGGCTGTGAGAGGAGAGCTTACCATGGCTTTGCTCTGCTTTACATCCTTTTTCCGGAAGAGAAATTGGCGATTGAGATTCGAGAGGTCGATGGTATCCAAGTCAAGGAGGGTAATGTGTCCGAATCCGGTCAAAACGATGTTCTTTACTGGAAAAGCGCGTTCTTGAGGGAGCCAAAAAGACGCAATAAGCATCGCTCACATAGTTCGCAACCAATCCCGCCGGCTCCGACCAGTAAGACTTTCGTTTCCGGTAATTTATTGTGCAGCTCGGGGCCGAGAATGGCAAGTGCATGAGAAGTTCGGTGGCGCGACATCTGAGGGGAAGGGATGTTTCGAGACGAGTTTCGAGAATGCGAGTACGGCGTCGGGGGACTTTGGAGACGATTACTCTCAGTACGAGCGGGAGCCAGGCGACGATTACTCTCAGTACGAGCGGGAGCCAGGCGACGAATAGGTCGCGGTCAGATGGAAACCTGTTAAATAAGCGCCGACGCGTACTAATTTCTGTATCATTGACCGTGTGACCCCGCCCCTTTTACCCTTTCAGTGTAGTGCCCTCCTGCATAAGAATGCGTCCCCCGTCGCCGTCGATCCCTGAGAAAGAGTTCCTCTTCGCGTCCTTGAAGGCATCACTTAGGCTTGACGGACGACAGCCGTTACAGATACGCACCCCGGAACTCACCTTCGGACCCGAACTTGGATGGGTCGAATGCGCCCTTGGTAAAACTCGGGTACTCGCGCAGGTTGATGCAAAAATGGTCAAGCCTCCCCCAGAACGACCGTTTGAGGGGATGGTCTCTATTCACTCTGAGATATCCCCCATGGCCTCCCCGGAGTACGAGTTTGGTAGGTGCGTCGGGCGTGGATCCTTCTGAGGATACTTTCTTACTTTCAATAGAGCATCGGAGGAAGAAGTGACCATGACGCGAATGTTGGACAAGGTCCTGAGGAGAAGTGATACGATCGATAAAGAGTCGTTATGTGTGATAGCTGGCCAACGCGTGAGTCCGATCTATCCTCCTGTTCCTAGCGCCATAGCAAAAGTTCTAGGTTTGGCATGTTCGACTGGCAATCCACTGTTTATCTGACGAGGGGAACATGCTGGATTGCGCATGTCTCGCTGGAATCGTAGCTCTCCGGCACTTTAGAAGACCTGAAATCGAAGTTGTCGGCGACGAAGTCACAATAGTAGGGTACTGCCATTCAATCGATCATCGTTATCTAAACCACAAACCAGCATGATCCAACAGAACGAGCCCCGATCCCCCTCGCAATTCACCATTCCCCATTTTGCTTTACTTTCGCCTTCTTCGCCGATACGTCAATACCGCCGATCCTTGATCCATCGCATCTGGAGCAGCGACTCAGCGCAGGGCTTGTATCTATCGCGTTGAACGCTCAGCGCGAAATTTGTGTCTTGCAGAAGCTCGGGGGCGTTCCATTAGCGCCTGATAGCATCCTGAAGCTTGTTGAGATTGCAGTCGCTCGGGCGAAGGAACTCGATCGACTTGTCGACGACAAACTGAAGGTAGACTGGTCCGGGAGGCGTGTTGAGTTTAGGTAGATGAATCACAAAGTAAGTTCAAGGAAATCAAACGGGATAGTCCATGGATCTAACGGTGCCATCTCAGAAGCGATGATAATGTAGTGAAAAATCTGCATAAAACGCCCTTACTTTAGTTGACCTCTGTCCTAATGGTTTTCCGCGTTCAGGGAGGCTTCATATGTATCGCGTTAGGATGTTTTCCTGCTCCCGCATCTCTCTTGCAGGGCATCCGACGACCCCAAAGGGCTTGTCCCATGTGTGCCTTGATGCAGCTAATGCCTTCATTTTACGCTTACAACGCGCCCATTTCTCCTTCATATTGACATTATTGTAGCCATGTCGAATGTCCGAGACAGAGCCAGGTCCATACCTCTTCGCATCTCAGCAATATTGGCCGACGTGGTACATGGTACAAGGGCACGTATCCGCATCAAAATGTCTCGGGGCCCTTCTGTCCTCCCGGAATTAACCCCGCCTCAAGACGCCCATTCCTTCGATGTCAATGCAAGGCGACCCATTCGCATTGCTGCACCGTGTTACAAAGCAACGGGGCGCAACTTTGCTGAGACCAGGTCCCATGAGCGGGGGGCATGTTCGAGTTTTAATGTCTAGGTGTGTGACGGTCCAGCCAATGCAAAGCGACGACGGTGACTTGCGTCAAGCTCGGTATATTCTCTCTTTCCCCATCCTTCTCTGACATTAGATTGTCCCACAGAAGTCAAAGGAATAAATCAGGTCCTGAATAGCAGCAAGACCATGGGAGACTTGTACATAGGCACGCAAGGCTCGCTGTCGGACCTCCTTTCCAAATCAAGACGGTTCCATGCGGTCTATCTTCCACGCAAAGCCCATCTCACCCCCATTCCAAGGCGATACTTTGATGGATTCATGAACGGCTTTGATGAGAAGCTGAAAAACGGTAAAACGAAGCATCTTCACATGCCCCGATGATGACTGACTTGAGCTGCATATGCATAGATTTCTGCGACCGGCTGCCCGCCCGGTCTACGAGTGCTATCGCCACGGGTTTATTCCGTACTTCAACCGCGTCCATCCAAGGCCGGTCTGATACGAGCACTTCCACGGGCGTTTGTCGGTTTGTTTGGTACCATTGAGTGGCCCACGGGCTCATCGTCCCCGCAGGAACGATACGATCACTGTACATCAACATCAACACCGTCCAAGAGGCCACTTTTTTACTATTCTGAATGGGCGAACTGTTGCAGCTTCCCGTGCACGTTGCGTTCCAACCCCTGGTCGAGGAGATCAACGCCGGTCCTGAGAATAGAATCAACTCTGATAGGCCCGCCGGATATGTTATTTGACTTTCGAATGCACTGCCGCGAGGAGAAGGCCGAAACAAACACACACATCAGTGCGAGTCGAAATTCTCGTACCCACAGAAATCCCTAAAATAGGTCTGTACCTGCTTCTTCTTCCTTCTTGGCTTGCGTGTTTCCCATGAATCACTGCTGCAGGGGTATTCCATCTTGGATTGCCAGTGGTGGCAGTGGTTGGGTCGGGCCTTCTAAGAACCAAGCACACACTTTGCTTTCTGTCCAGGCTACAGTAACTTTCGGCGTCGAAAGAAGACATACGGAGACCTAAGGGTGACGTTCGTACGATCCCTACTGACGTTAGGTCTGTTTTCCAACCGCGGCCCAGTAGCCGTCACATCAACCCATCACCACCCCTCACACAATGATTTTAAGCCTAGGGTAGTTCTTTGGAGCTACTCTGGTCAAATACTAGTTAAATACTAGTACCCGCAAATATGACATGATGGTTGGTGGAGTCTTGCCGGTAACTACTAGCCTGTACTGGCACTACTTAACTTGAGTCAGGAGTAGTGAATATTGACTATTATGAGTATCTCCTAGGTTTTCTGGCTGTGCAATTACATTTCATTGTTCCCTCGCTAAATTGCAACCCACCGTCCCTGGTTATGCTGTAGTGATTAGAGCTCTTTCGACTGAATCCATACTGATGTGTTTACATCGCAATGTTTGACTAGCACTACACGCTCACCTATTAAGTGTAAAGGTTGCGGAAACTAACATTAACGAAGTGACCCAGGCCTTCAGACGCTTTGAGAGAGAGCGTGGCTGCGTCGTTTCTAGCTCGAAATGCTCAGTCCTTAATGCCAGAAATCTCTGCAGCCGCTGACAACGGACAGTTGTATATGCTGTGAACTCAGCTGCGAGCATGCATCAGAGATACTATGCATGGAGGCGATGCTTCTATTGAAGGTAGTCTCTTAGATCTTAACTCTTGACTAGCAACTACATTCTTTCGATTTTATACGGTGCAACAGTATGTCAGACTGTAACGTGGGTACACAGCTTTCATCTGTAGTATTACTCGTATCTATTGCGATTGCAACAGAGTGTATATGGGTGCGCATATCGGACACATATCCCTCAGAATTGGCGCAATAGGAGAAAGATAGGGGACACAAATAGCAGCAAATAACGCGTCCTTTGCAAAATCATCTTGGCGACATCTCCTTTCTTTCCTCGACCCACTCATTTGCGCGCGCTCAAATGGTTGCCCTCGTTCAACGCCCCGCTCCTGCCTTCAAGGCCACTGCTGTAGCAGAGGGTCAGTTCAAAGACATCTCATTGTCGGACTTCCTTGGACAATGGTACGTCCACCACGCACCGATAAATTAGAGGCGCTGGCTGATGCACGAGAAGGGTCGTATTGCTTTTCTATCCCATGTAGGTATCACCAGGAGCGGTACAGTCTCCTAACTAAGTACATGGCTGACGGGCGTCGTATCGTAGGGATTTCACGTTTGTCTGCCCAACCGAGATTTTGGCGTTCAACGACGCTCTTGAGCAATTCAAACAGCTCCAAACCACTGTGCTCGGTAAGTATCCTTACTCGTACTCTGTCTGCTTTTTACTGATGAACAGTGAATCATAGGTGTATCTACGGACTCGCAGTTCTCTCATTTTGCTTGGTCGCAGCAGCCACGCAAGCAAGGTGGCCTAGGCCCTGACCTCAGGTTGCCACTCGTAGCCGACCGGAATATGCAGATATCTCGTGATTATGGCGTACTTATCGAGGAGGAGGGCATTGCCCTCCGTGGTCTATTCTTGATTGACCCTAAGGGTACTCTTCGGTGCGCTGAAGACTGTGATGCTGCTGTACAACTGACTGAAGAACGTTTAGTCAAATTACCGTGAACGATCTCCCAGTCGGCCGTTCGGTTGACGAGACTCTTCGTCTTATCAAGGCCTTCCAGTTCACGGTTAGTGGTTTTGCATCGTGAGGAATTCGAACCTAACTCGAAGATATGTTCTAGGACAAGCACGGTGAAGTTTGCCCCGCCAACTGGACTGAGGGAGAGAAAACCATCAAAGCCGACCCCAAGGACTCGCTTGAGTATTTCTCCACCGTCAGCGATGCCGCCCCTACCAACGGACATACCAATGGTGCTGCCAAGAAGCGCGCTCGCGTCGATTAAAGAATCAAGAACCACCTAGCCTCCAGTTACGCATGCTCGCGACCATCTAGACGACCTAGAATCCTAGATCCTAGAGGATATATTTGAATGTACATAATTATACTTACGAACCTTGACTAAACGCAAAAATAGGTCGGTGGCTATTGTTAACAAACATCTTTGTCAGGGATGCTTCTTCAATTCGGATATGGTGTAACGGCTAACATTGCCGCCTCTCACCTCTTGGAAGATCGCGGCAGCTCGGGGTTCGATTCCCCGTATCCGAAGTTTCAATGTACATTTTGGGTTTTTATTTTGCTTTGATCCCACGGCGAAGAAGGTTCCCGCCTGCATAGTCGGACGATGTGAGCGCTGTAAGTTCATGTAAGTCCGTTGCATACGGTGATGCTTTGCTGCGATTAGAAATCTCACCTGGAGATACTTCCGTAGGGTTTGGAATTGACATGAAGCACGCTTAACTCTCAATCTTTCTCACCGCCATCTCTTCGATCACAACATACGCACAGCTTGATTTGATGAAACACCAGAATCTGTCTGCATCACTGTATCAGGACATCGTTGATCTGACCTCATGCGCTAAGGTAGGTGGCATCGTGTTCAAGCATCTACAATAGCTGGCTGGCTGGGGTTATATATGTGATAATTGATTCAATTGCTTTCTGATCTTCCTCGACGAACATGCCCCTTAACGAAACCCTCACGAATACTAGTCCACGTCTACAATATTCGCCACCATCGGCGTGGAGTGATGCTCTACTTGACGACCCCTTGTTGGTGAGTTGTTCTCGAGCCTATCGTTGTGATCTAGGCTGACGAAGGGATAGGATGAGTACTATACACGCAGTTATCGTGCCACAAATTCTTCGGCTGGGAAGGGTACAGTTTCGTTTACCTGGAAAGGGGCCTCCATATGGTATGTGCAAGATTCATTCTGGGCCTTTGTTTCATAGCTAAGTTTCAACAGGATATATGGCGGATATCGGGAACGATTGGGGTCATACCAGATCACCCTAGACGGCGAAGTGGAGATATTCCCTGGGTATATACAAGGGAGCACCCCACACGGAAACATTCTTCTCTTCGGACGTAGGGACCTCGACGAGTCGCAGATGCACACCTTTGAGCTCACCAACCTCGGTGAGAACGGCCAAGTGCTTGATCTGGACTATGTAAGTGCACTGTTCCTCTCTAGTCCACATTGCTAATGCATGTTTTTCAGATCGTCTTAGAGCATCAGGCATTTGTTCCGGAGGAATCGCCGAGTAGTTTTCTGAACAAGCGATCAGAAGGGCACGCAACAAAGTGAGTTTTCCGCAATGTGATTGCTGTCGAAGTGTATCCTCAACGAGAATTCTCGCGTGGCAGAACACCCTTGATTGCTGGAGTATCCGTGATCTCTGTATTAGTCCTCGTCATGGTCTGCATGGTCATCTGGTGGAGACGCCAGAAGAACTCCCCCAAGGAAGCGGCCAAAGATAGACAGCTCATCCCAGACCCATATCTCTGTTCCCCCGACATGGTATCCGAACTACCTCTCGTTCATTCTCCCACCACTCGGACTTTGTCGCACAAGTCCTCATTCAGCTATTCCAACCACAGCCAGTCATCACATGGCGTCGCCTCACCCCCTCCCTCGCACCCGTCCTTATCCAGGCACCAGGCGAGAAAAGTCGCAAGCAGCCCTTCACTGCGCACTCACGCCCGCGTGCAGTTCTCACCACCTCCTTCGACGATATCGCCGTACCCACATCATGCAAATCACCCCCAACGCCACGATCATCACCAAAATCACCATCGCCAGTATCCTCGAAGCCACGAAGGACACGGATCCCGTGTCACTCACGACGCTCTGAGACGGTCTAGGTCCGACGCATCTCGCGTCCGTTGGCCAGTAGATGCCCCCCATCAGCCAGGTGCTGAGGGCCCGCACCGTCACCGCATCAAACGACCTTCCCCCGCCGTGATAATTTAATTATATTTATTCCCATCATCATTATCATTATTTAGAAACGGACACTTTCATCATTCGGAACAGGCACTTTATGGCAGGGACCATCAGTATAACATACTAGTAGAAAGGACTATTCATTACTGTACGTACTCGGGACAGGATGTAGGTACATCTCTACTCATATTGCTCGAAGAAAATCAGTCACGTCGTTGAAAATTAAACCCCCAGCCGGAATCTATTTCACCTATCTAGAAGAATCTGTTGCCCAAGGAGATAATGAGTCTATCAGGTATCTCCATGTGTGCCTCTCTAGTAAGTAGTACATTCTCATTACATTCCTCCAAGTTATCATCGTGCCCTTGCTCGTTCCTCACAGCTTGCTGCTCTTCTCCCTGGCCTCCTCCTCCATCATCATTTTGACATCATTAGCCGCTTCCGCCAAACACCGTTTCAACTCCTCCGCACTCCCCTTCTTATTGCCCTTCAGACACGTAATCGTCCACCGGATATAATCGTCTCCAATAGCATAGCTCAAACCGTAGCCATCAGGCACGACTTCGCCGTAGCCCCAGCCGTCGATGTACGGGGAGGATAGCTGCGAGGTGGATAATTCCCAGTGGCATGAGTGCGCAAAGGCTGGGTCCGTGAAGATGGACGGAACGGGTTCGTCAGGGAGGAGTGATTTACGGAGCCCGAAGAGATGGCGATCGACGCCTTCCCCGTCCGCTGCCCATGCCGCGTATTGTAGATGTCGCGCAGCGGCCTTCCGGAACAAGGCGGCGCGTCTCACGGACTATTCGCGGAATCAATGCATCAATATGAACTCGCGGGTCAAGCGGAGCAACGGATCAGGATCACTCACGGAAACAAGTTCGTCCATAGACTTGACCCAGTTCTTCGCCTCTTTGCTGGCGCTGCGGATGACCTCCGTTCGGCCGAGTTTGAATTTACGCGTTTGGCAGGACTCGTAGGTTACGGCGGAGGCGCGGCCTGTAAGCTTGAAGAAGGCGAGTTGCTTTACTAGTTGGGCCCAGGCGTCAGGGGAGACTTTGTGAGACTTGATCAGGGATTTGCCGTAGGAGTCGTTGTGGAGGACCTGTGAAGAGTGGATTAGCGCTAATGGCTAATGACGCAAAGCGTAAATAGAGACGCACAGCCATCTCATGGTCATCGACGAGTTTGTCAAACCTCGCTTCTGCTTCGTTGACGCTCGTTTTGATGTCCTTGTTAACTTTGAACACCAGTTCCTCGACTTTAATTTCGGTGGATGGGATGGATGGTGTAGCTGGGCCGAGGTCGATCTTGTTGCGTGCTAGAGAGGCAAGAACGAATTCGTTGAGACGGAGGGTCGGGGTTCCGTCCATACATGAGTGTTCGCCAAGGAAGCCAGAACGACCGTTTTCATAAACAATGACTGATGAGAAAAAGGAAGAGGAAAAACGGGTTAGTGCGGGGTAAAGGAGGGGAGGCAAAATGTTCCGCACATTGATGCTTGTCGTACCAACGGTTGCGGCCGTTACCCACCCAAGTTTGCCAGGAGATGTCTTCGCGGGTGGTCGGAGCGGAGGAATCTAAGCAGAGTGTCAATAGCGAGGACTCGAGTTTGACGAGGTTCTTTTCGTTTCTGAGGGTGGGGGGAACGTTAGCTACCCCTCTGCGGCATGGGGAAACGAATGATTCACTTAGGGGAGGCAGCGATGAGCTTTTCGCGGTTATGTGACCAGTTATCTCTGTTATCCGAGGTAAAGGCACCAATTGGGACCTCCGACGCCTGGGAGGGCGATGAAGCGACATGTTTGACTATGGCGTCGAGATGAGCTTGGATTGAGGCGGCCGAAAGCTCGTTGCCTGCCAAGGGGTTAGTCACAATGTCAATGAGCGAACAGAGACTAAAGTACCTTGTGCATCAGCCAACGGTACAACGAAGAATCTATTATCCCTCATGACTATGAAATGGTTATACTCCTTCCCTCCGAGTTTATAGTCAAACTTGTGGGCGGTGTCACTAGGGATTGCTGGGTATCTCGAGGCGTGGAACATCCATTTGTAGGAAGCCATGCATAGAGGAGTTTTCGCGCGCTCGGGCTCGAGAGTTTGCGATTCAACCATGGCACGGAAAGCAAGTGTCGCTTTGATGATTGCTGCTGCGCGTTCCGTGGGGTTGGTGCGCACGGGATCATCCACATGCACGAAAAAATAGGATACGAACACGACGACAGGATCCCGATATCCCATATAAGCAGCCTCGTTCCACCATTCAGAGAGCCAGTTGTCGCACTTGCTTGCGCGTGCTATTAGACGTTCTTGAAGGGTTTGAGCGATGGCTGAAGAGCGGAACTCAGAGATTCGAGACACGGATTTATCCATATTTGATGGGGAGGTGACGGGTTCGAGAGTTTCGACATATTTTGAGAGTGTGCTTGATAGTGAGGGCACCGGGAGGGTTGGGAGGCCCGCCTGAAAGCGCAACATCGGGGGCGCGGCGGGATCGACAGGCGCGGTCGGTGGTGGTGGTGGTGCAGAAGAGAGAGAGCGACGAGCCATTGTGATTGTCCTTGCTGTTTTCAACCGGCTTAACATTATAGGTCGGGCGGAGGATATGGCAGCAGGCCTATAAGTACTCCGGCCTCGGTTATTCCGGGGCGCGGCTCACGACAACCGGCCGCAATACCCCGACACTGTCACCGATTATCGATTATCATGCACAAGCAGCACGACCTGAACTGGTGATAAAGGCCAACAAGACCCTTTCATCAACAACATTCAAAATGATATACCAATGGGTGATTGATATCGGTGCTGCATGGGAGAAAGCATCAACATCGTCGGGAGATAATCACTGTCCACATATCTTCCTCGCCTGGAGAGTAGCTCCAGTCCTTCAGGACATCCTTATATGTCCTCTCCAGCACCATGTGCTTATACCCTTCAGAGCCTCACCACTTCCGATGACTAGTCTCCGATCTATGTCGCCCACAATCATGGCTTGCATCCGCTTGTCCGCCTCRAGAAATTCATCTATGCTTCCAAAMATTGAATCTCCCCTATGAAGCAACACGACACACACGCGAAGGCCAGCAGGTGCGAAGGCTAGGACGTAGGTGATCACATCCAGCGGCGCAGCGATGCTGAGATCGAAGGAAAGATACATAAGATTCTGCATTTCACAGAACCCTTTCCATGACCAGTCGTAGAAGAACTGGGATTCCCGGTACAAGTCGAGGTGGGTCACGTTTTCTAGCAATGGGGCAGAGAAGTCGGGATCAGTGGTGCATTGTAAGTGGTGGAGGGTGCATGATAGCCTTCGGGGTGTGTGCTCGAATGAGGATACAATATTGGCTACACTGAGCATGGTGAATAGGTGAGGCTGGTGCCAGGTTATGGTCGCTTCAACGGAGGTGATTGGAAGCAGACGGGGAGCGGGTTCAATCCAACAAGCAAGACTGGACAAACGATCACAGATCGACAAAATCTTGACGGTGTGCCGTAGACCTATCCCATACGCAAGGCAGATTGTATGAACATGTGTTTGGAAGAACGACTTGTGTCGTTGTCCGAGTGTCCATCAGAAAGCCTCAGCTTGCCAGTGGTGTTCAATCACCAAGGAGTGGTAGATGATTTGATCTATCCTTCACCGCAACGCAGAGATCAGCCCCGCACGACGCAAACACTGCAAATGGGAGCAACTCACCAACTCTTCACTTGACGCGACAGGTAGGCCAAATTCAGCGCCAAGTTGCGGTCTTGCTCTGCCGAGCACTCTAGGATGAGGCGTGCAATATCTTGTGGTAGACTGGGGAATATCTCCGTCGATGAATTGAGGGAAGAACTAATTCACAGCAAAAAGTGGATTCGGATACGGGGAATCGAACCCCGAGCTGCCGCGATCTACCAAGAGGTGAGAGGCGGCAATGTTAGCCGTTACACCATATCCGAGTGACTTGTGGCAATTTATTTGTCAACTCCATCAGTCACAACCTTTCTTAGTGGCATCRCATTAGACATCCATTCTACAAAGGGACTCTAAAGGCAGAGGCCGATCGGAACTCGTCTAATCGTTGCTGCATGATAGAGCACTCTGGATTCCCAGCAATGATCGCATATGCTTCTGGTAGCATCGCTTCGAGATACTGAGTAGGACACGAGGTCAACACTTACCCAAAGACAGATGCTATTAATCCGAGGAAGTACGCACCTCGACGCGTCGTTCAGTGAGAGGGTGCGTTTGGAGAAACTCTAGCCTGACTCTCTGGGATTTACTCTCAAACTCTGCGAGTCTCGAGAATACCCTGCGCGCACATCGTGAGTTCCAGGTGACCAGCGAAGAGACGAAACTGACCTCGGGGCCGCACTTGGGTCGTAACACGCTTTGGACATTAGTCTGAGACCGATTACATCCGCTATCCGACGCTTTGGGTTTAGCAAGGCAGGTAAGTGTAATCAGGGCCATTCTGACCTTCTTTTTCCTGGGCCCGCGTATTTGGTAGATCGAGGAGGAAGGTGGTGAACAGCCGAGAGATGCCAAAGTCGGCACCTAGGTATTGGAGAAGGGATGCGATGACGAAGAACACTTTCTGTGATGAGATGCGTTCGGGGACGTGTCGTGCGACTAAAACGGAATCAGTCTGAGTGCCCGGTCCACGAATCACGCAGCGACGCTGACCTACGTGACCTATCTCTGTAGAGGGATTGAATGTGCTGGAGGAAAAGGGATCAGGGAGGAAACATACCATGCGAGAGCACAGCAGCCAGACCACTCTCATCCTGGGATATCGGTAGCATCCCAGTGAAAACATATACGAGTCCTAGACATTTCGATGTGATGAGGGGAATGTGGTGAGCATTGGGTTACGCACCAGGGCTAGCTGCCGCGTTCACCATCTTTTGGTCATTGATAACAACAACCTCCCAATCGCGTTGCGCCACCCTATCAACGTCTCGTTCGTCGCCCGCCACAACGCCGTATGTATCGTCGTTGACCGACCATATATTATCGTTTCTTTGATTGGTGGGAGGAGCAAAGTGTGCTTGCGGGTAAGACGTTTTAACTTTCCCGAGATTGGAGGCCGTTAGGATGCGCTGTACAATGCCTTGGACCTGTAGGGTTAGCCGGTGGTTCGGTGGTAGAATCTTGGCTTGGTACTCCGCGTGGAGCTCTGCACTCGCAGCCCGACCAACCTGCCGTTGAGTATGCAGACTTGAGCACGCGTAAAACAATAATTGGATTTCAGGCGCATACACTTGCTTCCAGGTCGGGGCCAACGTCGATGAATCTCCATCGACCTGTCTCTGGTACTTGTTCCAGGCTACGACGTTTTAGTTGAGCTTATACGATAGGGTGGGGAACTCACTGAGCAACATAATACGCAGTGGACAGTCCGAGGCCCACGACGACAACCTTCAAAGTCCCGTCCCACTGTGTCCTTCTGCGAGGCGACTTGGGCCCTGATCCTGAATCACCAAATCGCACATACTGATTTCTGGGACGGAATGTTGATGAGAAGGCGCGCCGAGTGCATATTGTCCTCGCAGGCATCCGAGTTGCCTCGCGAAATAAACGAACTGATGCACCGAACATGTTCGTGTGTTAAGCCACCCCAGCGAACGGGTAAAACGGTCTACAGCGACTCTCAGCTTTTGTTGGCTGTATGCCCGTACCACGACGAGCAAATGAGGGTCTGTAGCCCGGCCCCTACGCGTCGGGCCGGCGCGCTGAGTCATCAAGTGCTAGTGCGCGTCGGGAGGTGCATTTCGGCAGAGCTCTCTTCGCGACGCGATGGTTTAAGGACGTTTGCCCACAAACATTCAATTCAAGGGTCGCGTATGCCACCTTCACCTCATCTGTCGAGGGCACCTACGCTCGCCCGTTCATTTGCCACTCGTTCCACGCCCCAGCCTCGTTCAAGATCAAGAAAGTTCGTCCGTCGCGCTGGATATACAGCTTTAGGATTGGGAGGAATTTGGGCTGCTGATAAGGAATTCAACGCGTCGGCAATAGCCCGAAGCTTCAGAACGCTATGGACTGTGAGTGTACTCTCAGCGGCATTTCTGCGGCCTTGCTTACTGCCCAGCGGGACAGAGAGTTTTGTTGACGGATTGAACCTAGTGTGCAGCCATCACCGTAGACTACAAGCTCAACTTTACGAAGGAAAAGAGTGATCAGATACACCTCTTGCATGAACGCGTTGCAGATCGAATGTACAACTTACTCACTTCAAATGGCGGGTTATATATCAAATTCGGTGCGTTGTAAGTGCCTCTATTTACTACGGTGCTCACTGTGTTCTAGGTCAAGCAATTGGCGCAAACGCAGCACTGCTTCCCGAGCCCATGCAAGCCAAATTCGCAAAGCTCTTCGACGACGCACCGCAAGTCCCGTACTCGACCGTACTCTCCGTGTTCCAATCAGAGTTCGGCCGACCACCGAGCGGCCCTGGCGGTGTGTTTGAAATATTCGAAGAGCAGTCCGTCGCGGCTGCGAGCATTGCGCAGGTTCACCGGGCGAAACTATGGCCGTCGGAAGGCGATACGGAGGAGAAATGGGTTGCAGTGAAGATCCAGAAACCGGACGTCGGGCGGCAGATGGAGTGGGACCTGGGCGCGTACCGTGTAGCGATGTGGTTCTTTGAGAATGTGGCGTTCGACCTGCCGGTGTACTTTGTCGTCGGTGAGTATTCAGCAGATCATCTTGGCTTTTCTGACCGTGTAACAGACTTCATCAACGATCACTTGCGCCGCGAGCTGGACTTTGTGCAGGAAGCAGCTAGTTCGCAGGAGACGGCACGGTTCGTCGCGTCGGAGCCACGGCTCAGCCAGAGCGTCTACATCCCCAAGGTATACCCCGAATTTTCCAACAAACGCATCATGACCGCCGAATGGATCGATGGCGTCCGGCTCAGCAACAGGCAAGCCGTCCGTCAGCTCATGGGCGAAGAACCATCTCTAGCGGATGACGGGCCACTTCCTCTCAAAGGCGGGACGAAGGCAATCATGCAAACGATGGTTGAGCTGTTCAGCGCGCAGATATTCAGCTGGGGCTGGGTGCACTGCGATCCACATCCCGGCAACATCATCATCCGCCCCCACCCATCCGGGGACAACAAGCCCCAGCTTGTCCTCCTTGACCACGGATTGTACGTCCGGCTCTCTGAAGAGTTCAGGAGACAATACGCCGATTTGTGGCGAGCGCTGCTAGCAGGGGATTTCGCCACGCTGAAAGACGTGACGGAGCAGTGGGGGATTGGGGCGCCTGATATCTTTGCGAGCGCTACACTCTTGAAACCTGTAAAACTCGGCGGGGGCAAGGAGAAACAGAAGCAGATAGATGAGCTGGCGAAGTTAAGCGAGTACGATCAGAGTATCTTGATGAAAGAGAGGCTAAGAGGATTCTTGGTCGACACCGATAAAATGCCCAAGGCTCTGGTGTTTCTCGGTCGGAATATGCGGTAAGTTGTTTTGAGGGGAAAATGCTAGCCTTTCTGACCATTCCGTCTTTCTCGATTTATAGCATCGTGCAAGGTAAGCTCGACCCAACGCTATATGCTGAAAACTAGAGGAATGTGTTCTTAACACCACTTCCTTGCATAGGGAACAATCAAGCCTTCGGGTCCCCCGTTAACCGCATCAGGATAACAGGCTACTGGGCCTCCCGCTCTCTCACCACCGTCGACCACCACGCTTCGCTCCGAGACCGCCTCCGAGAATCCTGGTTCCACTTTGTATTCAGGAGCACCATGCTCATACTCGATGGAATGTTCTACTGGCAAATGGCTGTGCAGAGCGTGCGTCGGGCTTTTGGGTTGAAGACGGAGAATTTTGAGGATGAGCTGGAGAGGATGATGCAGGGCGTGGCGAAGAGTAATTTCGGTATTGAGGTGAGCAGCAGCGTGTTTGAGGGATAGACCCGTCGTGCCCGCCTCAGTAAGGGCGCCAGCGGTCTTTCGGACAATCTAGATCCTCTCGACGCTCATGTCGTCCTAGCGACAATGTTCTCCCACTCTAGAGTTTAGACATAATCATACCACGGGCACGGGCTACTCTACGTTACCCCCCTAGTCGTACTTGCATGCTGACGGACAATATTTGTTGTTGGCCTCGTGCGTTGTACGTATAATACAATAAGAAACGATCCTCAGTTCACGCTAGTGTCAACGCTGTACCAACGCCTTACTTCGACAGTTCAAGAGGCATTGACTCTGATTGACATTAGAGGAAATCGGCGCGCTGAATTGGGGGGGAGTACACAGAGAGGGGCCTCTGCCGACACTGCGACGACGCAATCGAAGACATGCCACACATACTCACCAAATGCGAGTCTCCGGGCCAATCAGAAATATGGGAGATGGCTGAAGACCTATGGACGAAGAAAGGCTACGAGTGGAGACAACCGTGGATAGGGGACATCCTGGCCTGCGGAATTCAACCAGAACCATAATGGACGGCGAAGGCGCCACCCAACACGGGGATACGAGATTCTGGAGGATACTAATAGCAGAGTCGGCATACCTCATATGGAAGATCCGCTGCGCGAGGGTGATTCAGGACGACAATCAACCGGTCACAAAGACGGCGATCCAAAACAAGTGGCGCAGAATGATAAACGAGAGGCTAGACCTCGACAGGAAACTAACCCATAAAAGATACGGTAAGAAAGCCACCAAAACACACACTGTATTAGCAACCTGGAGGGGAGTCCTCATGAATGAAGACAAACTACCAAAGAACTGGATAGAATCGAGCGGGGTTTTAGTGGGTAGCGACGAAACAACTGACCAAGACAACGGATAAGTCAGGTCCACAAGAGTCCCACACGCAGTGCATAAAGCATTTCCTCGCGGTGAACACAACCAAGGAGCTGATCAGCAGGTCGGCACCCTAGCGGGCCAAACAGAACTGACTATACGACGGTTCCGTAAGGCAACTCAGACCTGAGTAAAACGCTCCACCAAAAAACAAAAAAAAAAAAAAAAAAAAAAAAATCGGCGCGCTGTCAATCCGCAGTTGAGAGCATCCAGGAAGTAAAGGAGGCGTGGCGCGTCTGGCGCCACTCTACACACATGATCATCGCAGCCCTTTCCGACTGAACGAATGTGTTTCAACGACGAACACTCAACATTCATCAGTTTGGTTGCACGCAGCATCGCCATCGATGACCAGGATATGAAACAGGTTAGGATAGTTTCCGGGTGTTAAATACTTGACATGGGGCTTCGATACTGCCCCTTCCCCGGAGCAACCGCTGGTCACTTCGCTGGACCGAAATACCCAGAAGTCCGCCATCGTGTCTAAAATGAAAATGAGTTCTGTCATCCGTGAGCCACTTTTGCATCGATTACAAATGAGGCATATGGACAACTAGCTGCCCCACATCTCCGTCTGGGGCTCTCTGTCGCTGTGTTGTCTTTGCCGGGAGGACAAGATATGTACGACACGGTACGGCCCTGAATAGTGGGCGAGACCGTTATCTTACGGTCGAATTTAGATTCGGAGTGACAACCTGCCGTACGCCCACAAGTGTGTACATCAAGTTGGGAATTATTGGCGGAATCCGTATGTGCTATCTACCTCCTTCCATATCACCGATGCCCGACAATTTGTAAATTGATTGCAATTTCCCAGTCCTTCTCGCTGGATTCGCTCTCCTTGTCTATTTTCTCGTCAGAAAGCGCCGTCAAATGGAAGGAAGCCAGATCCATGGGCCGCCAGAAAAGACGTACCATTCCCCCGTGCCAAACATAAGTGTTATGACGCAGGCATATTCCCCCCGGGAGGCTAGTGTTCCATATAGTGCCTCGCCATATGGTATGGCTCACCACTCAGTTGAGGGTGGCGCAACGCTGGGACCAGAGCATATGATGTTTGCGGGACCATCAGGAACACCGCATTATCCTAGCAGGGCGTATGGAAATATACAGCAGCAGCAGCCCCAGGCGGCACCTCTCGCCCGGCGAAGATCCACCGATGATGCCAGGAAACTCCAGGGAGCCTATCCCTTCGTGGGCATTTCGTCTGTGAGTATCTTCTTGTGTTCGGACCTATTTACAACTTTGCGATGCTCGATTAGCTGACTTCCCGCATGGTCGCCGTACAGGATTCGCCCCCGAGCCCTGCCCCTGTTGTGTTATCTTCATCGCCGTCTTATCCAGAAAAGGGTTAAGTACTATACTTGAGTATTATCCAACGAGATCTTAGTTAGTATACTTGGATGAAACGCAGGAATGTGAGAGATATGATATACTGCCGACAGGTTAAGCTAAAAAATAACACGGTGGGTAGCATAATTACTTACTAGGTCAGTGGTGTGTCAAGCTTTCAAGGTCGCATGAAGCACGAGGGTGTTGCTGATAAGGTGGTGGGAGTGGGAGGGAGTGACATAGGTCATCAGAGGGGGCGACGCAGAGAGCATGCTCGTATCTTAGCTAAGGGCGCCAGGCGTTGGCGGTAGTGTTCGGGCCTGAGAGGGTTGSCATTATCGGAGTCGGTAATGAGAGGCCTTGAGGGGGAAGTTGTTGGAGAGACATTGGGAACGTCGAAGACAACAACCCAGAAAACTGCGGAGGCCGACCGTTGTGGGAGATGTACCATTGGAGGGTGACGAGATCATAGACGTCAGTTTCTATTTGGATTCTCCCTGAGAAGGGGACTGTCGCATACAAGGTACAATGTTTGAGAGAGGGATTACTCAATGTCGATTCTACCATCAGTATGCCTGCCTCGACTGCAGGGTTGTTAACGTAAGGTTCGTCAATCCGAGTTCTTTCCCCCGGTATCTTTGTTTACTAGTTCAACGAGTGTTCCTTTATCCGAACATCCCTGCGTGGACAACCGGAGCAGGTTGGGATCATTTAGGCCATTCTACCAACGACGGTCGCTTTCCGGGAGTATCTACCTTGAGCTTCTTCGCAATCGCCTCGAGCATTGTGTTCGTTTGTCGTAGCCGGCCAAGAATGTACAGAATAACGGCGCCGCATGACCATCGGTCAGCCTTGATTGGACTGTAAGTCGGCAACCTCATCTCGATCTCGGGCGCTACCCAACCCTCGGTACCGCAATGGTCGTCGACTTCCTCGTCGTCGTCGCGTACTTGGACAGCAACATCAAAGTCTATGATTTTCAAACAGAACTTGTCGTCGACAAGAAGGTTTTCAGGCTTGATATCCCTGTGGGCGATGTGGTGCTTGTGAAGATACGCCAGACCCTCGATGAGGCCCCAGCAGACTGGTGAAAAGTGCGGTGAAAACGGCTTGAGATCATACCATAGCCAATCTGCCACATTGTTCATTATCTTAGGGAGGATGACCCACGACGAGCTCTGCCCATGGAAAGAGTCGAGTAATGTGATGATGTGTTCCGACTGAGGTTGAATGAGATGGATGAGCCTGAGAATCTCAAGCTCGTTTGACTCCTTCCGGATTTTCTTCGCGACGAGCATTGCATCGGGGTCTGATGGACGAAAAACGGTCAGAAGATTAGATGGCAGCTGAAGAAGAGACGTCAGTACGATATAGCTAAGCTACGATACGATGCGTAACCACCAACTTTTCGAAGCGATTCAAATATGCCGTCTTCAGTCTCGATGCGGTCTGGTTCCACAATATAACCATGGGCTTCAAGCTCGGTGGGGTCGTCCCCTCGTGGCCGCTTCCTGGGACGGGCATTGCCTTCGCCACTGTCGGTGGCGTCGCGCTTCGTGCCTCGACCAGTGTAAAATGACTTCAGCTTGGGCATATGAGAGTAAACTTGGTATTTGTATGTCGCAATTTCGGAGTTCGCATTGCTCTCGCCTTCGATGGCAAAATAAAAGTTGTAGAGTCGGAGTGCAAATTTAATGCGACCGATCGGTTCGTTGAAGTCGAACACCTCTGTCTTGTAACGAACCTACAATGCTTTAGCATACATATAGAATTGTTTATAGAATGGAGTAGCCACCTTTGGTTCATTTCTATTTTGGTACAAAGTGTGCCACTGGACGCTGCCAGTTTGCCCGATGTAGATAGCGGCTAAGACGAAGTTCTTTTGCTGCTTGAAGGGGTCTATGAAGCCATTTGCAAAGCGGACGACGGAAGCGCCACACAAAAGCATGCGCACAAGATCGTGTGGCCATGGATCAGTCGACGACGTTGTTGAATCAACTTCTACGAGCAGTCGAGGAAGATTTTGATATGAGAGGCGAAAGTCACTCCTAGGCAAGTACGAGCGAATTTCTGTGCGACCAGAGGTCAAGTTTTTCCTAATAATAAGCGGGAAAGGCCAATTGGAAGTGCCTCTGTAAGCGTAAGATTCATTTTGAGTGTGAACGCCAGAAAGGACACCCAAACGTACAACGTAGCAGTCACTTCATACTCAGGGTCGGAGCATGTTAAAAACAAAGGAAAGAAGCACATGGCATTCGCCAACGGTTCCGTCAGTGGCGAAATGGAACGTTGCCATACGCTTTGCCACGGCATCGACGCCAATGAGTCAATGTGCAGCACCTCTTGTAATTTGGCATCACGGCCTTGTGTTCCCTGGATTGAAACAGGCAATCCGTCCGTGGTCACGAAATAAGTCGTTCGCCACTCAGGATCCATAGCGTCAAAGCGCTTACGAGCCTTGAATCAACTTGTTAGAAATCAGCGGGGGCATAAGAGAGCGTGAATGAACCTCAGGAGATAGACCAGCTTTTTTATCCAAATTAACAAGGTAGTCTTTGACAAAAGTTGGACTTGATGCTGGGCGCTCTTTCTCGATGGTATTCAGAGAAATGTCAACGTCGGTGAAGTGGTGTTTGTCAGCCCCCCATTCTGCTACGTTGACGAAGATTGCCTCATATTGGTTGATTTCGACTGAGTTGAGTACATCTCCGGCGCTGGTAGCGGGAGAAAGACTGCTTGCTATAACATAGGTTAGTATACATTTACCGCACAAGTGGGTTACGTGCGTACCTGAGGCTTCAAAGCGCATGCAAGGACAAGCCTCAGTCTAGCGTGCGGATATCAATAGCGAGGAGAAGCTTACATGGTGGTAGCACAATGACATGGACTTTTCCGGCGTCCATATCATCGAAGACATCTGAGACCTTGACTAGCGGCTGCAAGAGCCTGACAGCGCTCTCGATCTCGAGGGGATCTGAGGTGAGATTCAACTCCTCAGGTGCGAGTGAAACTTTGAAGAGGTCGATGTCTCGGGCTGAGTAAGGAAGTCGTGCCGCTTCCTGGATCTTGTTCTTGAGGTGGCTGACAGTCTTATTCGAAGAGATGTCGGCCACGAATACCTTGGTTGAGGCATCACCGGCCATCAGACAGTTGATAGTGATAATGTCGGTCGAGGACATTATGGATCTGAGAGCAGTAGCTTTCCGATACCAGGAAACTTCGTGTAATATCAATCAAAGCTTCAGTGCAGACCGGCGTGTTGCATGAAGATGGCAAGTCGTTGGATGAGCGCTTGTGAACCAACGTTTCAGTGAGCATGCCGTGGATGCCGGTGGACCCACGGTCAATACACCATTCCCACAATCACAACGGACAGCCTTCGCAAATAGCCGACCGCCGCAACACAGGTTTAACAGGTTTAACTCAATCCGAAAGGTTATCGAACATCCAACTCCAAGTCCTCCAGCTTTAGTCCCACCACCGGCACCCTGTATCCATAGCTCTCCTATAAATTATCTGTTCGCCCCCTCTTCAGCAACTCTCACCACCAAGACATGGCCAACTGGTATGTGCTTCATGCGCCTGCAAAGCTCTCACTCACTGACGGAACGGACATCTAGGATTGACTTGTTCTCGCTTTTCGCCGTATGTTTTGCATGAACCGCCTGCAAGTAGATGTTCCTGACATCCCCTCTTTACCAGACCATCGCCGTGTTCGGCGGAGTCATCTACGGCGTACTGTACCTCGTAAACTCAGTTTCGCAAGGGGTCGCATCAACCAAAGAAGCGTACGTCGTGCGCAGCTCGTTCTACGCTCTTGGGGACCGTGATTGACGTGGCTTTTCAGTCTGGCCAACAAAGGGCTCCACATATCAGATAAGGGCGTATCCGTAAAGACGTCGAAACGGTTTGACAGGGAGGATTATGTTGACGCGACGCAAAGGTATGTGCTGTCGCCTCCCGCGAAGCATCCTCTGACTTCGGCACCCGACAGGGGATTCATCAAAGCGATGAACGCCGCATCATTTGGACATGCATCCTCTTCACCACAGAGTATCGGACGATCAGAATCCAACTCAAGCCTGAAGAAAAAGAACAGACACGATTAGCTTGCATGTACTACTATATACGCTCGGACCGGTCGCTTGTACGTAGTAAAATTTCTTCTTCATGGTTGCTTCGAATACACTTCGCTTGGCTTTCATTCGCGCCGGAGTCGTTGAACTAAGCGACCGCTGCAAGACGACTTGGGACGAGCCACGTCCTTCGCAATCCAGAGGGACTGATGGTCCCAACGCGCGCATGCCGATACGCCCATCATTGCAATCCCCTTTGGTGTCTACGGGGGACATACATCCCGGAACCTGGAACACGACTCGGCGTCCATCTGTTGATCTGCGAAATGATCTCGTGCTTATCTTTCTCTTCTTGTCGTGTTTGAGGAGTGTTGGGCGGGTGCACCAGAGAAACCATCGGGGGCACGAACGCGCGACGCGACTGCCTACCCCTTTGGTCACCGGATATATCGATCAGCGCTCCGTCGGCTTCATGGCAAAATTCTTTGAGCGCTTGTGCTATCTCCTTTGCGGAACGCGACGAGACCGTACGAGCAATACGAGGCGGGGCTCTGCTCAAGCTCTGCTTGCTGGCCCCGAGTTTTTAGGGCTGCTATATGTCATTTCCAGACGTTTAGCGATTTCCCTTGTCCATCACGGTGAGTTCGCCTCTTGAGGTACTTGGGGGGACAATGACTCCCATAAAGATACGGTTGCGAGCATTATCGACGTCGGTATGGTAGTTTCTCTCGGAGGATCATCACAACAAAGTTGCGGCCTCGCCGCTAGTCGAACTCGTATGACAATCGGCCATTCTTCTACTCTACTGCCTTGGAAGTGGGTTACCGTGCATGAGGTGAGTGTAAGAAGACTAGCGACTGTCAGGCATATTCAGGTATTGCGAGAAGAATCTAGAAGTATGGTTTTCGACGAAGAGGGCCAATGCGAACGCAGTTAACTCCCAACGATTCGCAGAAACCCGAGCCCCCCAAGGCCTCAGCTTCGACCCTTCCGAGCTTCCGCAGCCAGTATCCTATCCCATTGACACGTCCAAAATCACCGACCGACCTCCTTAATTGTCCAGGGGTATTCTCCTGCTGGCACCGCCCTGGTAACCGACTTGACGTCAAGAACAAGAACAAGGTGAACTTGGAGGCCGAGTAAGTCGAGCTTTTCTAATGCTAGCGGAGTGCTGTGGCCGACGACACCGTGTCAAGATGTAGTGCAACTACACAGATACGTCGACATGTTATCATCAACCTGGTGAGAACGCGATGCCCGTCGTGCCATAGACCTAGATTAGCGACAGGATTTATCAACAGCCAACAATTCGAGACGTATGTTTTCTTCGATGGCACACGGAACCACAGGCAAACACGAAGTTTTTTTATTTCCTCCGTGATATGTGATCACTCCCTCCGCAGCTTCGGCGTTTCAGGCGACGACTGTGTCTCGCCACTAGGTAATATGTCACTGCGGCATTCATATCATGAACACTAGCAGGTGAGCTCTACGTATAAAAGATGGCGAGTACGCATCCAAATTCTTCAGCAGCTGGTCTCTCACCCCCTTCTCTCCTGCATACCTCTGCCGTGGCTGGTCCATAGTTTCCCTCAACCTCCTCACCTCCTTTCTTACGAGCAACTCCCTCACGACCCTTCAACGTTACAATCATGCAGTTTCGACAACTGACCTGCACATCTGTCCTCCTGGCCTGCGCCATCGCCGTCTTCGCAGCCCCCGCCCCGGTGCGCATGATCGAGCGAGACGTCGACCAAGACGTCGAAGTCCGCAACTGGGATCCGTCGAATGCACACGATGTAGCGGGTATTGTACGTTCGCATTCGTACTGATATTTGCTAGTGCACGCTTGCTGACCATGTACATGCCAGTATCGCGCCGCTGTCCTTGAAGCGAGGACTCCGCAGAGATCAAGAGCACGGCCAGCAGCGAGGCCAGCAGCTGCTCCCAGGCCTAACGTTGCACCTGCCCCGCGGCCTATTGCACCGGCTCCAAGACCCAACACGCCCCCCGCACAAAGACCAAACACGCCACCTGCGCAAAGACCCAACACTCCCCCTTCCCCTGCTCAGAGGCCGAACACACCTCCTGCTCCAAGACCCAACACGCCTGCCCCGAAGCCAAATACGCCTGCCCCGAAGCCCAGCACAACTGCTGCAGCACAACCTACCCAGAAGCCTGCAGCCGACCAGTGTGGCGCCAGGTCGAATGGGAAGAGCAAGCGCGCCTTCTCGACCACATGTGGCACGTCTTTGCTGTGTCGAATGCGCCCTTTGAACATTACTAACTGATTCGTGTTTGTAGACACGAATTCGCTGACAATTGGCCGTGTCACACGGCCGATCACCAAGGTCGCAGACCAAGGGAATTCGGCTATAACATACAGAGTCGACGGGGGTTGGCCTGATCCTTCCACTGGATCACTGGTAACCGCCTATGCAAAGACTGGTCCACGTAAGTCCTAGCTCGGCTCTGGAGAACCTGCGGCTCACTGTGCATATCAAATAGGACCCGGTTCGACGTTCACGGATGAAGCCATGTGGCTGCGGAGAACGGGCCAACTGCTAGCTGAAGGCAGGTATGACGGGAATAACTTCATCGTATTCCGTGGCGTCACGGGCAAGACGGAACTCGTGGGGACTACGTTCTTCAGAGACCAGCTGAGTGCGGTCGCGATGGGAGAGACCGACCGTATCAGATGTGAAGCATTGCTGAGGCCAAAGCTCGCATTGATTGTCCAGGAAGTCAAGGCCTATGTGTATGGCTCTTCGCGTCCAAAGCTCCCAGTTGCTGATCCCTTGTGTTCCTCTAGAGACCGTTATGGGATCCTGCATACTGACATCCAGCCCGGAAACATCCTTTGGGACTCTGCTGCCACTCGCCCTACTCTAATAGACTGGGGAAGAGCCAGGGACGTCGGTGTTGGCCAGGTATGTCGTGCATCATGTTATGTTCGTGACTAACAGTGGCACTTTGCAGTGGTCTGCCCAGGTCGAGGCCAGTGTCACGCAGCAAGCGGAGTTCTCGCACTTGAGGGGAGCGTTGAAGCTTTGTGGTATTCCACAATAATACTCCTTTGATACTCCTTGCTATCAAGGCTCTTCCATCGAAATTCTGTGATGCATCGCAAACCCTCCTGCTTTCATCTTGATCTTATAATACCAAGTCTATATTATTGAGCGCAAATGTCATTGTTGTTGCTATTGTCAGGCTCTGGAACCGTTTCCAGTCTCAGTCTCAAGCTCCCGATTGCTTTTGGCACCATCCTGTATTCCCTCGCGTTACTTTCGGCACTTCATTCGTTCACGTTCGCGATGATCGTGCGTCTGATTTGCGACCTCGCCACGACGGCACATTTATCTCATTGCACTGAGGTGACTATTCTCCGACCTCAAGGACCGTGAGGCGCAGACCGAGCTTTGATACCTTCCTGGTGCTAAGCCCTTTGACTTACTCTCGCTTTTCCATGCTACGTCAGATCTCAATCCTCGCTACTATGGCGCTCTTTGCTTCAAGCCCATTTGCCAGCCTTGATATCCCACATGTTCCGTACTTTCCAATATCGTCGGTATGATTACTAGAGTACCGGCTCTGTATAGTACTGTGGCTCTGAAGCACGCTCGAGTGCACTCATCCTACCACGAAGTTTAGCGAAATTTCGTGTACTTCGACCCTGTACCCCTAACGGGGCCAGCGCCCAGCGCCGCGCTCAACGTTGAACGCTAACTTGAACATCAACCTCAGCGCTCACGTTGGCTGTCCTTCTGACCAGTGCTATGGGCGATGTCCAACACTTTGGGCTCTTCAAGGACTGCTTGGCGAGGCGAATATTGTCTCGCCAGGACTACACCCCAACTGATAGCACGGAATCCGATCTCGACGACTTCGTGACTTTTCTCGCCACCGAAAGCTGGTCCGCACTCCCTCAGTCTATCAGGGAGGTCACGTACGATACGAAGGACTCCCTGCCTGAAATTGATACCTTGCCGCTGGATTCAACGCCTGCGTCATTCTCAGACACACTCACAGCTTACGGACTTTCTGAAGACACGGAGTCTGCGCTTGATTTCTTAAAGCGGACCATCGAAGTCTATATCTCTGACGCATCTGCACCCCCACCCGTTTGGTCGTCGACGCGCACGACGGAATGCGAGATTTGTGAACGGCAGGTCCCTTTGACGTACCATCATCTCATACCTCGCGCGACACACGCAAAGGTATTGAAGAGGAAATGGCACCCTGAATCCATGTTGAATTCGGTTGCTTGGATATGTCGGTGAGTAGGTCTTTGCTCTTTTATTTGCGCAATTACTCAGCGATTTGTCAGACCTTGCCATAATGTTGTTCACTCAGTTGCACGGTGGGAAGACCTCGCGCAAAACTATTACACTGTCGAACTCTTATTAGCACGCGAGGACATACAAAAATGGAGGCGATATGCGGCTAAGCAGAGATATGGTGTTCCCCGAGGATGATGTAACCTAATGTTTCTCATCAATTTTGTCGCTGAATATCAAGGTCATGGTCTGCATTTCGTCAATCTGTGTTAGATCCGAATTGGACCCCCCACTTTCACCCCTTCATCGTCATTTATCATGTTGATCTGCTGTCTTGTACACTCGTACTTGTGTTGTTTGCTGACTACCGTTTTAACTGGAAGACGCCTATATCTACTCAAGTGCTGTTTTCAGCCATCCGTGCAGCACCGTCGCCACGGTTGACTTACGAAAATCAGTTCTGCTATTACTTGACACGCAGCTTGTCGTGAAAACTGACTCGGTGAGTTTGCAAAATCGAGAGTACATTATCAACGGCCTGGTTTAACAATACAATATGTTGCTTAGAAATACAGAATGGATCCGATAATACCAACGAACGAAGCCCAGCTTCGTCCTTCTTGCTCGATTTCCTCCTTACCAGATACTCCCCAATCGCCCGGCGTATTTCTTGCAGGAATGGATGTGCTTCAGGATATCCACTGGGGCCGTGCATTGGTAGGCACAGAGGGGGCATCGAGCCACGGGCTTACGATGAGCCTTGAGAAGGTGCCTCTCCATGTCCGCGATTGTCAGAGTAGCCCCACAAGTCCCTCCCTCGCTGTCTATCTGACGGCATCTCACCCTCCCGTCAACCTCGTGGACCTCGTGAGATATGCTATAATGCTGGAACAGGCCCTCCCTGGTGACCGCGCGGCCGCACTGACGGCCCCTCCCCATATCCCAACAACAGTTCAGCGCCTCGGTCTCCTGCAGCAACACCGGAGCCATCATGGCAAACGCAGTGCCCACAGCTTCTGCAAGCTTTCGCTGCTCTTCGCGGAGATGCCCTTGCCTAAACCTGCACTCACGTCAGCTAATCCACCCCCGGCCATTACGGAGATTCCGCAACTCACCAGTGTCTATCCTCAGGCCAGTCCTCCGGTTTCGTCGGTCTCGAGTCTGACGACCCATCCCTATATGCCCTGATCTTCTCGCTCCGCACGGGCCCCACGGCAACATGGCCTCCAAAGAATAGGTAGACATTGCTGGCGAAGGTCTCTACTGGTGAAATGACGAACTCGGGGTTGAGGCTATGGGTCCAGGTGAGCGACCCTCCAGGAGAGGTACCACGGAAAGCGGACTGAGGCGATCTTTCGAGCGCTTCGGGAGCCATCTGATCCTCTCCTACGGGTTCCCATACGAATTGCCCTTCGCTCCCACGGACCAGGGCGTTGTATTCTTCTTGAACTATCGCATCGATACCATGGACGTCTAGCTCCTCCAGAGGCAGGCTTGGGACTTCGAAGTCGACGTGACCTCGGGCGAGCTCGAAAGTAGCTTGGTGCGACCCCGCGGTTTGGAAGTCCTGATGCCCCCCCGCCGGGTGTTGTTGCTGAGAGACGTCAGCCATAGGATCACTTGTACCGTCATTGAATAGTCGGTGATCCTCGAAAGTCGATCCAGCAACGTGTGACACCGAGTGGACATCTTGAAGTGGGTCTACTCCGACTTCCTCTATTCCTTGTTCAACAAAGATGTTGGCAGCTGCCTCTTGGATCGCGTCCTGCGCTTGTTCCCTCGGTAGCCCCCCAACAGCTTCCCATATTTCAGGCGATGCCAAGCTCGCGTTTTCTCTTGCAAACCACGCCACGGCTTCCGCGAAATTTGTGTACGTTGCATCGCGCGTCAACCTTAATTCAACATCAGTTAACACGACTTCCATTCCAGGTATGTTTGGAGTGAGGTGGACGTACATGTTCGTCGACCCACCATCCATTGCGGGGGCTACGCTTGATGGTTGTTCCATGGTCGATGGCGTTGATGAAGGGAGAGTAGAGGGCGCAGGAACCACAACTTGTGTACGTCGTGACCAAACAAACAGATTCGATCCACACATGCGCGTCAGGTTGGCCACCGGGCCCAAGCAGAGGCCTCCTCGTGACCGTTCTTTCTTCCCTCCCTGCCACAACGACAAAGAGTTCCTACCCGGATATCCTCGCTCTGATGCCGATACCCTGGCAATGATCTGCTGAGATCGA
This sequence comes from Pleurotus cornucopiae, assembly GCA_019677325.2. NCBI lineage: Eukaryota > Fungi > Basidiomycota > Agaricomycetes > Agaricales > Pleurotaceae > Pleurotus > Pleurotus cornucopiae. The sequence continues at coordinate 1,202,516 of CM033823.1, read as the reverse complement.
GGCAGACGTTTGGAGCTCGCTTCTTAAGAAACCAGCTGCAGGTCAAGTTGGTTCTTCGCGAAAGTCACGTCGCCTTCTACTCCTGCCTAATCCACTACGAAAACATGAAACCCCAACTGCTCATTGATACTTACCAAAGCGTTGGTACATCGGGGGAACATAGCGTCACTAGCCTTCTGCTTGCTAAAATCCCAAGGACAGTAGTGAGTACAGTCACAGCTCCAACTATACGGGAATTCATGCGTACGAGTAGTGCTTATCATGTAGATTCGTGTAAGTATTAAACTAAGTCCTGAGGCGCCTGCCAAACAACCAACCAGGAGGTATATTCACAGGTTGCTCTATTTGAGCGGAGCTTCGGCACGACGCCACGTGTTGCGCGCTCTCAGTTGAAAGTTCAACGATGCCTTCCAACCATTAGCTTGCATACAACGCGCGATGCCGGTGCATTCCGACAACGAGATTAATATAGGAAATATATCCGACATTTTCACATGATATGTGTTCCTCCCAGTTTTGTTCTATTTTCTCCCAGCCTTTCTTTGTACTCACGTTCGTGTAGTTCTAGTTTACCCAAGGGTGGCGGCCTTGAACTTGCGAGTAGTTGAATCTACCTACCGTCCTTACCGCTGATATAAGTCAATTATCCAGGAAGGATAGCCTCGTTGTTCAATGTAGGGACTAGTATCTCCTCCTCGAAAACGTGCTAATAAAGCAACACCCCCAAATTTGCTAGCAGCTGTTCTTGTTATCCAACCGGATGATAATAACCCCGTCGTGCGACGAGGTCCTTGCTTGCTAACGGAATAATCGACCCAGGTTCGTGATCTCCTAAGAAGTGCCTATACATAAATGGGACTATATAAAGGCCTCCATCGTCTCCATGCCTGTGTGAGATATGTTCCTCTCAAGCCAATGGGTCAGCGTTGCTGCCATGGTTTCTCTTACTCTACCTACGGTACGTGGTGTCGCGCCGCCCTCGCCACCACAGACAGTGGTAAATCAGTATCTGCAAAGGCCATGATGTACTACTGACTTCGAATGCCCGCTTGAGTTTTTAGATCCTGTTTCGTTCGCAGTACTAGGCCAGAATGCTACATTTCGCGCGTCTGCATTCAATACGTCCTTTAATCCCACTTCCACTCCTCCCCCATTCTTTCAAATCGTTGACCTCAGATTCCTCGACATCCTCGGTCGTAACCCTTCGTTCCACGAAATCGCGTCGAATCCGAGCCTTCCTTTCGCAAATGAGGCGCCGGTATATGTCTCAGCCTTAGATGAACTATTCTTCTCCAGCTTTTCGTCGCCTGGAAATGCCAGTGTGAACAATAAAGTAAACAGGGTGAGAATGTCTGAGGTCGAGGAAGCGCTAAAAGCTAGCAAGGGATCCACGGTCAACGTTACTGTCACTCCCGTTCGTTCTTGCTATTCTTCTCGGTTATATCCATTTGACCCTCATGATCATTAGCTTGATCTACCAGAGACTGTTCTGTCGACAAACGGGGGGTCTGGGCCGTTCCGGGGTTCCTTGTTATTCGTAGGAAATGGACTCGGCCCTCTTCCTCCAGCTGTAACCCTTGTGAACCCACGACACCCTCACAATGTAACCGTATTAATGAATAACTTCTTCGGCCGTCAATTCAACTCGATAGATGATGTGAAGATCCATCCCAAGAGCGGCAAGATCTTCTTTACCGACGTCCAGTAAGCATTACACCATCCACACCATCAATCCAATGTGCATTAATGTCAAGTTTTACAAAGATATGGATTCTCACTTGGAATACGCCCTGCGCCTTTGATGCCCAACCAAGTTTATAGATTTGATCCAGACACTGGGGGAGTTCGAATGGTCGCCGATGGGTTCGTGCGACCCAACGGAATAGCATTCACCAACGATGGGAAGACGGCCTATATGTGAGTCCTCTCACCCCATCCTCTGAAATTAACTCATATCTTCGCATCATATTAGCTCTGACACAGGTTCGCTTCAAAATCCCATGAGAACATCTGATTTCCAAACTCAACCCGCTACTATGTGAGCACTAACCATTAAACGGCAGTATGAGAATTGACTGTTACTCCCTTCCCTCGCTGTAGCTATGCTTTCGATGTCGACTCCGTTTCTCAAAGATTTGCTAATCGACGCGTTTTGGCATTTACCGACGCAGGTATTCCTGATGGATTGCAAGTCGACATGAGTGGGAACGTATATGCAGGCACTGGAGATGGCGTTCAGGTTAGCTTTCTACCATACTTACTGCCTCTAGCTACACTGAAGCGTGAAATAGGTTTGGGGCGCGGACGGGACACTACTAGGGAAATTCTTCGTCGGTACACGAACCGCAAATATGGCATTCGCTGGCTTCGGGAGGCTAGTAATTTTGTCGCAGACGAAGCTGTTCCTGGCTCGTATAAACGCTGGAAATGTCAACTTGGAAGGGTAGTGGTACTCTGAACTCGAATACATGATGTGGCTTGCTCTGCCTCGCATGTAAGCGGACTTCCCCAAATGAGCCCCTGAATCCCCCCTTGCCGCGTTGTGCGTCAACAAAGTCTCCCATTCACGGCGATATTGGCAGACAACCCCTAGAGCTGAAGGCGCGAATAACTGCATAACAAGCCCTAGCGTCCAATACGAGCCAAACAAGATCTCTAAACAAACAACGATAATACGGAACGACTCTACTAAGTCCGGAAGTACTATATATTATACTTGTCAACCGACTCAATTATACCACTCTAAAGATCAACAACAACACCGAAAACCCAACGCACATAACCCACAGAACATCCGCTATATCTTGTCTGCTCGTTCGCAGCGAGACGCCGCTATTCGGGTACCCCGAAATACCATAATATGGATCGTAAGGGCCGCCAACACCTGTCCAACTGTATTGGTAGGGGATGCTTCGTTTGAAGTCGTTACTTGATGTGTTGATAGCGGCGCCGACAGGGAGAATGTGCTGCATGGGTGACGTATCAGACTTGGCTCCATGAGATATAGGGAAGGACTCTCACATCAAATACCCGCTTGAAGTCGGAGTAATGCTCTATTGCTTTCGACATCGTGAACGTACTTAGCTCGTGCATAAGCACGATCGCCCCCACCTGTAATACCGAAACCGTAACAATCAACCCCCATTCCGATCGCAAGTTCGCAGCCAGGCTGACTTACGCTGTCAAATGCACCATTCTCAGCTAAGGAGACTATGTCAGCGTAATTCTTGTCGACTTCAGCGTCTGCTTGCGCGTCGCCTCGGCCGCCCTTCCAGTCAAAGGTGTCGTATTGCCAAAGGATGGTGACGAGATCGAGGCTGTGCGCAATGAAGCGGATTCGGTCGTCGGTGTCGCCGAAAGGTGGCTTGGGGTGCGGTAAGAAAAGTTGTACTATGCAAAGAGATTTAATCCTACCCGCCAGCAAGTTGGAGTTACCCCTGTAATAAACTGGACTGCCTTTCTCTGCGCCCCAGACAATGTTAGTTGAATGGATCCCGTCAATGAAGGGCGAGAGACATACAGCTAAAGTTGCGAGTCAGTATGACGGAGGTATGGTAGCACACAGCTAACACACCGTAATATAACTCTGCAAATGCCTCCTCGTTGGAAAGCGTAGTCACTAGGAGGAATAAGTTTATCATGTTTGATGAACCAACAACCCAAAGACGGGCTTACTGTACTTGTGCGACCATCCGTCTGGACAAAGGAGTGTCAACAGAGACAGCGGAGAGCCAAGTATAAAGACTCACGAAGGCAGATCTCATGGCCTTCAGGTTGCGGTAAGTTAAGCTACAACAATATTGGTGAAATCTCCTATACTCACCGTCCGAAACGGCTCGCCGAGCTTCCCTCGGCCAATCTATAACGTTGCTACCCACGAAATACATCGCTGTTCAGAATGTAAGCCATTGCTAGCACGATGGGCTCGAATTTGGCTTACTGGCAAGTTGCTTCTGCGATGCCAGGTAGTCGTAGAAAGTGTTATGTGCACAGTTGGGTCCGTCATCGAATCCATATCCTAGAGTTTTCGGCTGTACCGATCAACCGTCATTGTTCAATTTATGATGTGGATAACCTACTTCGGGCACGAACGATATGTCGTCTGGTACACCTGGATACTTTGCATCAGTGCATTGGTTGAACGACCACCAACAATCTGGGTCGCTGTCCGGGTAGTTTTCTAATGCTTCAGAAATGTCTGACGTTCCACTACCCTAGTGGGAAGTCAGTGACATTGTCGATTTCACGACTTCGACAAAAATACCTTTACAGATATATTGGGAATCTTGCCCTTTAGGGCAGAGAAAGTTGCCTGCGCGTCCTTATCGCCGTCTACAATGGCGGCCTTCTCCCATATCGAGGGAAAAGAGGACAAGTTGGCCTCTACGAGATCCTCCTCGTAAGGGACGCATTCCGCGGTAAAACCTGATAAGCGTTAGTGTACTCATTCGCACTCAAGACGGGGGTACCCACCACTTGCGACCTTTGTGCTCGGCTGCTGAGGCGTCCCGGACACACTCAGAGAAAGCGCCAAGACCAGCGATATAAGAGTGCCATGCATCAGGAAAAGAGCAGCGAAGAATGCGAATTTGTGAGCCCAAAAGTGATGCTAGCTCGGGTGGTTGAAGAGGGGGCGGGGCTGCTGGTACCATCGGACGTGCTGTTTTACTACAATTCCCTTGTGGCAACAAGGTACCGAAAACAGAGAGACGTATCGAGCATACTGTCAGTCTGGCTTTCAGCGTTTCCACTCGATGAATTCGAGGTGCTCGTAAGATTCTGGCACGAGTTATGTTAGCCTCGATGGTACCGCGCGGCTCACTGTGGGACACGTACCAGATACTGACTCTATTCAAACTCCCTCCCAGTCAGATGTGTAGGCGCCCAAAAATGCAGTACAGAATCGACCTCTCGTTAGGAAGAAGACTCAGGTGAAGGTCACTGCCGTTTCTGGCACTTGGTACCAAATCAGGACATACGCATATCCCGAGACACTCTCACTTCAAAAAGGAAGAGTGGCAATTCTGTAGAGCACGTGCGTTTCCTGTGGCCACTTTCGCGACTGAAATTCCGTCAGTGACACAGTGGCACACACTCCTCCTTTTTATTCCCTACCACCACCTAAGACATGGACATCTCACAAATGGCTGGTTCAGACCTCGAGACTCGTGAGCGCTACGCGACTTGGACCTGGCGCCGTCGGTCTGGCGAGGTGCTCCCCCGGCCTACTTGTCGCGGCAAGCGTCCCCCGAATGGTTTTATGTGGGCTCCGACACCATCGCAGTTCTACTGGATATCCCGCATCCCAGAAGTCGGATACATGACCATCTGGTCGAAAAGCATGATCGTGGAGTTCGAAGAAACGTCTGCCGAGCTGGCGGCGAAAGGGATCGCGCTAGAGAGGCTGGAAGATCAGGAAGCACCGAAGAAGTGCGAGCCCTGGCCCCTGCTGAGCCTCCCAGTGGCTGCGTGCTCAGATCGTGGCGAAGATAGCAATGCCTCCAGGCGTTCGATAAGGGGTGGACGCATCGGACCTATGTTGCCACTGGACCTCGGAGACAAGGGTGCGAAAGCGGCCGGAAGGGTAAGCCATCTCATCTTCTACAGAACTTTGAAAGGCACTAACTCAATATTTTCGCTTAGTCTTTGTTCGGAAACACTTACGGCTTCGAGAGCAAGCTAGAAGAGCTCATTCCTGCTTCTTTCTATCCGGATGTCCTCATAGTCAACGACCCACAAGGAATCACGGAAGGTAAACGTGTGCTGGACCCAGCTGAGGGTGCTGACGCTCTGGAATCTCTCCCTCGGCACTACAAACGCGTCTGGCCTGATGTCGACCGCTTGAAGTATCCTGCTCTGCCTGCGCCAGGGAACGTCGCGTACCTCAACTTTGCTGGCGCTCCCCACCTCGGACACGGATCCCACTCGTCCGTGCATCGCGCGTCCCTGCGGCTCCCGGGCGTGCTCGCTGGGATGACGACCAACGGCTCAGTCTCTGTGGCGGCGAAGATTGCTTTCCCTATTACTGGCGCGCGTGCAATGCTAGATCACGAAGCAGAAATGTACACGAGAGTCTACGGCCCTGCGGACAACGACGACGTGGTCCTTGGCCATTCCTCTGTTCTAGGTACGGGGCATGAAGAGCATGAGAAAGACAGCGAAGCCGAAGACAAAGAGGAACTTGATCCTGCTCGCCACCGCCACTTAATGGAGCACTTCACTGGCTTCAACATAATGACTCCACATCTGGCGCATCCGGTCCCCGTTGGCGCTGTTCTTCCCAAGCTCTATGGCTATTACATCCCTTGCGAAGAATCTGAAGCCTTTGTGAGAGCACGGAAGACCGACAAGAACCCAGAAGACTACTGGCGTACACGGGACTACGGGAGCGCGGAAAAGAACAAACCACCGAAGAGCCTCCTAAGTCCCATTCTCCTGATGGAGGACTGCGGCACGCCCATCAACCCCCGTGCGATGTCAATCGACGACAGGTGAGGCTCTGAATAACTTCCATTCATGGTTCCAGCATCTTGAACCTAACAAACACATCGTGTAGGACCGAATGCTATTCCTTCCTCCTTCGCCTTCAGAATGCCGAGTTCAACCACAACTCCTTCTGGATACGCAATATCCTGACGCAGCCAGGGCCTCTCCACCTGCCACCGCGCGAGCGCACCAACGATGTGCAGAGTTACCGCCTAATCGATGCCGGGCGCATGATCCACTGGTACGAATACATGGAGGGCAGGGTCGGCATGCTGCCCGAGCCTACGAATGAGAAAGAAGCCAGGGAGTACGTGGAGAAGGTGGGAAATGCGGAAACTGCTTGGGAAAGGTGCAAGGCGCAGGATACGGATTATGGTCTGAAGGAGCTCCTGCTCGAAGGCCGGGTGAGGGGTAAGCCAGCGGATATGCTATCGCAGAGCGATATGGGGGTGAGGCCCTGAATACTCAAGTTGAATTGTAATCTACTCTCATAATAACTGTATGGTTCGCGTTCTATGTACCGAGACTCTTTACCGCTTCATGATATATTGCTTGATGTCAGGATTCAATGGGGTTCGTTATTCTGTTTCTTAGTGCAGCAGGGAATCGGGCAGGCACCCCAGCAGTCCAATGGCTGCGAGTTTCTCCTTTTCCCCGCTCTCGCGTCCCAGCGTCTCAAGCTCGTAATAGCCGTTGAACTTGGTCACGACGGCACAGGCACAGGGTACTGGATATACGGCACGAGCAAGTTGTACCCGCCCATTCTTCCATGAGTGATTGAGACATGTTGCCGCGACTGTGAAGTAAGAACCTGATACTGTCAAGTTAATCTCGGCATTAGTTGAAGTTGAACATTGAACTGCAGCAAATCCCCAAACGTGTGACAGTCGAATTTCTTGACATAGGGGATGGACGACTGTGGAAGAAGACGACATTCAATTGTAAAGACTTGTATTAACCCTAACCCCACATTTCCATCAATAGCTGCTCTCTAGCACGACCAATCTCCCGTTGCTTGGCTTGCGCCCACTTCAATGCAATCGTCTTCCACTCCCGCTGCTCCGGCGTGTAATCTACATCATCTCTGATGTACCCATCCGGTCCAATTTGCAGGCGTTCTTCAGGTAAATCCTTGCCGTGCTTTCTCTTGTATTCTTCTACTTCTCGTTTCGTGTGCATCTTCCAGTGGTCCGCTCGTCCCAAATCTATGAGGCGGAAGCTCGGATGTTGCATCGTTCGGTCTTTCGGCGCTTTGGAGAGAGGCCCAGGCTGAACCATGATATTACGCGGGTAGAAAGAGCTATGGCTGATATCCTCCAAATACAGGCGCACGAGGAACGACAAACATTCCGTTCTGACACCAAGCTACTATGTGAATCATTTGTACTTTGTTATTCCGAAAGCAAGACTCACCGATCGTCTATGTTCATTTCGTGTGGTTTGATAGGCTTACCACAGTCCTCGAGAAGGAGGATCGGACTGAGGATCGTCTCCGGGGGTAAGTTAAGCTCTTCTTCATCATACGAGGAGTATTCCCAGTAACCACCTCCATCGGACTTCCCTTCCTTGATGAGCTTGGCACGAGTTGCAGCGCGTTTGGTAGCTGCTTCTGCTTCATCGGTGGGAACATAGTATCCAAAGAATTTCGGAACCACAGCTCCAACGGGCACCGGATGAGTGATGTCAGGCGTAAGGAGGTTAAACCCAGTCCAATGTTCCATTAGATGTCTCTGACGACCTCCCGCGCCCACCTCGTTGTTCCCTTCGGTGCTGTCATATCCAACATCGTTTGCTTCGCCGTGGATCTCGTTGTACACACCCGCTTCGTGCGCTAGTAAGGACCTAGCCCCACGAGTTGGGAAGCCCATCTTCACTGCCACGGCTGCAGAACCGTCCGGGGTATAGGCCTCGATGCCCGATGGTAAACGGAGAGCACCGCGATGCACGACAGAGTGGTTGCCTCTCCCGAGAAGAGGCGCGCTGGCGAGGTTGAGGAACGATATCTTGTCGCCGTCAGATGATTCGCCAGATGCATCAGGATACACGACTGGCCAAACGCGTTTGTACTTTCTGGGGGTGGGTTCGAGGTCCAGCCCCCCCTCCTTCGCGATCTTTCCCTCGGTGGCACCTTGAGGATCGTTCACCATTAGGATATCGGGGAAGAAAGAAGCAGGTATAAACTCCTCAAGCTTGTATTTGGTGTCGAAGGAATTCCCGAATGGTGAAGTGGCTACCTCGACGTCTCGCGGTATCGCTGGCAGCACTCCCCTGGTGGCCCCTTGAATCGAGCGACGAGCAGAGCACCATATGGTACCGTCTGGCTGGCAGATCTCTACAGGCAGAGTTAGTAGTGGATATGACAATACCCTCTGTGGATCTGGCTCTGGGTAGATTTCGTCGGCAACCTCCCAGTAGTTTTCGTTGAATTCCGCCACCATGCTAATTGACCACCCCGTCATGACATTGATATTCGGGAAGCGTTGGATGCGATAGATGCGATCGACCGATGAGGCCCATATGAGTCCGTTTGGGGTACGCTTGCCGTTCGGAGGCGGTCGAGGGAGCGGTCCTCCGTCAGGATTGCGCAGCCAGGTATGCCCAATGACTCGCTTTCGTTCCTCTTTCTCGGAATCTGGCTCGGGCATTTTACTTGTCGTGGAGGTTATAGAATAACAGACCATTGTGCCACTCACGAAGCATTTAGTAAATGCGACACGGTGGGTCACATCACCTGAGCGAGAGTCACATCCATTGTTCCTTTGGCCACCGGAGGACGCCGCGATTGTCTGGGACGGACAGTCCACCCCAGTCGGTTGGGATTTATGGGCCACCGTTTCTCGACGTGTCGGGATAGCAAATACTCACTGGCATGGGGGTAGCTTGCTTGAGCATCCATGAATGATTTGCAGCGGAAATGAATAATGCCACGAGAATATTATAATACACGTTGTCCGGAAGCTATTGTAAGAACGCGCACTAGTCGAACCATATGCCTCCATCAATAGTAATGGTTTGGCCTGGGTGAAGCATTAGTACAAGCAAGATCCACAGATTCAATGAACCTAACGCACCTGTCATGTAACTGGACTTCTCTGATGCAAGCATAGAAACAAAGCTAGCTATTTCCTCTGGCTCGCCAACTCTTCCGAGCGGCGTGGCAGCTTTGAACTACATTCGAAGGGAGATATAAATCTCGCACGAGGGATGTGGCAGCATCTTACATACCTGGTCAATGATGCTGGCGCCTGACGGCGTTAGAACAGCGCCCGCAGCTTCGCGTACTATGAGTAGACTTGTGAGCAATATGACAGTCTCAATAGAGGGGGAATACCGACACATGGGAGTGTCTATTGTGCCAGGCGCGTACGCGTTAACCGTGATACCGTGTACACCCCATTCGCAGGCTAGACGGAAGAGACGAAATGAGCGAATCTCGAGCAGAGCCAGAGCAGAGACGTCATACCGGCCGTTTGAGTTAACGATCGGATGGCAAATTTGCTGGCGGAATATGCACCTATCATCGCGCTGCCTTTCTTTCCAGCAATTGAGGAAGCACCTATAGCGAGAGGTAAGTACGGGAAAGTGAAAATACACAACGGAAAGTATTGACCAATTATCCGACCACCGCGTTTTTGCTCGATCATTAATCTTGCCGCAGCTTGATAGCAAAGCAGCACTCCGCGAACGTTGATGGCGAATAGTTTCTCCCATTCTTCGACGGTAACTTTTGTCCAATGTGTATAAAATGATTAAATGTACGAGCCTCCAGATACGCACCATCGAGTATAGAATTCGACCAGCAAACGCCAGCATTAGCGACCATCTGCGCAACTGAATCAATATGGCTGCGACGCAGATGACAGTAGGGAGTGATCTCACAACATCCAGACCACCAAAGGTTTCCTTGGTTTTGGCTACGAGATTGTTGACGTCGCTCGCCGATGAAACATCCGCTGGTACGACCAAGGTTTGAGTGTCCGGATTCTTCGCTTTTATTTCGGCGGCAACATCGTCCATCAGACTTTGTTTGGCTGCGATATCGCTTATGACAACGGAGAACCCATCGTTAGCAAGTTGGATGGCGATCGCTTTGCCAATTCCCTGTGCTGCGCCGGTGACTATAGCAGTTTTGGGTTGCGTGTTAGGAGACATAGTAATTGTTGAATAGGGGGATCTTCGGGTGAAAGGGGGGTAGATGGAATATGATGAGGAGCTCGCATGGTGCCATGGTTTTATGGACGGACGGCCCCTACATAGCGATGCGAAGGTAAGGGGTCGACCGTGGCCTGCGATTCGGCCTGCCTGTTTCTAGGCATGTTAGTGGTGGAATGGCTTGGGCCTAATCTGGGCCTGGATCCCATACCATTCCAAACATGGGCCTTTTCATCCCAGGCTGGGCGCTTCTCACTGCCACTGCGATCTGGGTCATTTTGAGGGATTCGATGTATTATGTGGAACTTGGAAGAGGGAGAGCGGGGAAATAATGTTTACTGGGCTATTTGGCAGGCGTTCTTAAGAGCGTATACGCCGAGCAGGGGTGATCAAAACCCAGACCACATCGGGTGCAATCACGGAAGGTGGGGCGGGTCGTTGCAAGTCGTCCAAGCCGGTCGTCTAACGCAAAATGACAAGTAACGGCCTGCAGTTGGCTCAGGTGATGGCGGTCTGGAATACCAAGCCTGCGTCCTCCTCCTGCCACCTCTCTGACTGGTTCTGGGCCTCCTAATCGGTGCGTAGTAGGATGCCGAACATCCATAACATGCCTGCAAATAAAATCTGAAAGCGTACTCAAACTGAGCAACAATATAATTAAGCAATATATAAAAGTAGGCACTATAGCTCTAAGGTATGCGTATGCTGGTCTATTTCTTTGAAGATGGCAGAGTCTTGCGATAAGCCTCTTCGAGTTCCTTTTGTAGGTTGGGAAGGACGGGCATATGGTTCTATGGAAGGGGATCAATATAGGAGCTCGGGAGAAAAGGCCAGGGAGGCGTACCTTGTATTCCATGCTGAATTCACCTATCAAGTCACTCGAGTCAGTGATGTGCTTGCATTGAGGGCAGAAATCCTGTTACCTTTTCCTTGAGTTGAGCCGCGAAGTTGGTTCGAATAACCAAACATATCATTCAGAGCAACTTCCGCGGTACAAACGAATTCCTCGTCACGGACTTCGCTGTCCATAATCGTGCCTCTGCGTCCATTGAGACCGCCGATAACCGCACCTACATACATGTGAATTGAGAATCATAATTGACAGGCACGTGGGTAAAATAACTCACTCTGGAATTCAACAGGGGCGACAACCTCGACCGTCATGATGGGTTCCAGAATCACTGGTTTCGCACTGTTGTAGACCTCGCGGAAGGCACCAATGGTCGCAAGACGGAAAGCCAATTCAGAGGAATCCACAACGTGGAAACCACCATCCTGCAGCACCAATCGACAGCCACTGATAGCATTCCCTGACAGCGATCCCTTTTCCAACGCTGTGTAGAAACCCTAATGAATCAAACAACGACAGTTAGCGAGGGGGACTCGGCAGAATTTCATGAAATCTGACCTTCTCTACAGCGGGGATGAAGTTCGTTGGAACGCTACCGCCCATGACGACGCTCTCGAATGCAACATCCTTTCCTGTCTCAGGGTCGGGCTCCATGGGCTCGATGTAACCCATGATCTTGGCGAATTGCCCAGCGCCACCAGTCTGCTTCTTGTGAGTGTAGCTAAAGTCGGCGCGCTGTGTGATGGTCTCTCTGAAGGCCACACGAGGCTTTCCAGTGGTGCAATCAACGTTGTATTCCCGCCGCATTCGCTCAACGTAAATCTCCAAATGTAGCTCACCCATTCCGGAGATGATGGTCTGCAATCAGGTTAGTGACTATAGAGACATTGTAAGGGATGGATGACGCACCTCTTTGCTCTCGGCATCCATATGGACGCGGAAGGTAGGATCTTCCTTCTGGAATCTGTTAAGAGCCCGGGAGAAGTTGGGTGTCTCGATTCCGTTAGCCTTGATAGCCAACGAAATGACTGGCTCCGGAACAAACATAGACGTCTACGAGATATCATAAACGTTGTGTGAGGCTGAATTCCTGTAAGATACCCGAAGCGTACCATGGAGAAGCTCGTGGTGCCGTCGGTGAAAGTATCTCCCGACGAGCATTCGACACCGAAGATAGCGCAAATTTCACCAGGGCCAATCGATTCAATATCCTTCATGGTACGCATGAGCAAGAGATTGTGAGACATTGACGTATAATACATACCTCCATCTCGTTACTATGCATGCGCACAAGCCTGGAGAGGCGAACCTTCTTGCCGGTGCGAGTATTGTAAATAGTGTTCGTCTTCTTCATGCTTCCTTGATAAACCCTCATGTAGGTCAGCTGTCCAAAGCGGCCTTCCTCCAGTTTGAAAGCAAGGGCGACGAGCGGAGCGGCCGAGGCTGGGTACAATGGAACGAGTGGTGCTGATGCGGGAAGTTTGGTATCGTGCGCTACAACCTCACTCTCAGACGGGTCAGGCAGATACGCACAGACACCATCGAGCAACGGTTGGACAGCCGTGTTCTTGATAGCAGAGCCCATGAAAACCGGAGAGAACTTGAGGTTGATAGTAGAACGACGAATGGCGGCAGCAATATCCTGGTTTGTCGGAACTTCATCGTTGAGGAAGATCTCGCCGATAGTGTCGTCGACTTCGGCCAGTTGCTCGATGAGTTCGTTACGCTTCGAAGTAGCCAGTTCCAGAACAGACTCGGGAATCTCATCGGAGACGACGACGTCAATGCTGGGATTGATATTAGTGGCTAAGTCGAACGAATAAAGGCAGTCACGAACCCCTTGACACCTTGGTTGTAGATAGCTTTCCATGCGACCAAATCAACCACGCCCTTAAATTCATCCTCGACGCCAATAGGGACCTGAACGGCCGCAGCGGGTATACGAAGCTTTGTACGTATCTGGTTCACAATCCGCCACGGATTGGCGCCAGGTCTATCCATTTTGTTGATGAAAGATATCCGGGGAACATTATAACGTCTCATTTGGCGATCGACGGTCGTAGTTTGACTCTGCCGTCACATGAGCAAAATGCGCCAATGATCGCTACAGCAAGAAACTCACTTGGACACCAGCAACAGCACACAAGACCAGGATAGCACCGTCCAGAACCCGTAAAGCGCGCTCAACCTCTATAGTAAAATCCACATGGCCTACTCCCAGGTTCAGCACGAGAGCTTGTAAGGGGTCTGAAGGAGCTCACCGGGGGTATCAATAATATTAACGGCGTACTTTTGTTTTCCTCCTGACGTTAGGTTCGTTGCTTCCCAGTCACAGAACGTCGCAGCGCTTTGGATGGTAATACCCTTCTCCTTCTCGAGTTCCATACTGTCCATCTTTGCACCAACAGCATCACGCCCCCGCACCTAGCCAACTGTCAGTAGCCGAGGGTGCAGTAAAAAATGCCAGACTCGCTTCGTGTATTTCGCGAATACGTCCGGTGTAGTACAGTATCCGCTCCGTTAGCGTAGTTTTGCCAGAGTCGATGTGCGCCGAAACACCGATGTTTCGCTGAAACCGAAGCCGCTTGACATCCTGGTCGCTAAGTGTGTATTGGGGGTGATTCGCTTCGAGTTCGTCCTCAACCGGTGTCTCCTTCAGTGCAGCGGCCGTTGCTGCATGTCGCCGCGTAAGACCGACCGTGAAGGAAAGAAACCTATCGAGCACGGGTCGACGGCATGCTCTATGAAAAAGAAGAAGTTCACGAGGTAGCATCACTCTACCATGCAAATTCTGCAGGTAAGAGAGTCCTCCCGAGCGAAAATGAATTGAAGTGAGCACCAAATCCGAGAAGTCGCGATGCCCGTAAAATTGGCTTCCCACGGTCAGAAGTTTATTGACTGTGGGAAGATAAATGGCACTATAGATTAGGACTGCTACCAGATGGTAATAATATGATTAACAGGTTCGGTCAAGACAGTCTCAAAGTCAATGACCCACATAGAAGGATCATTATTTATTTAAAGGTAAACGTGTGCTAGATCTAGCTGCTCAGCATGCCACACAGGCCTACGAATGAGAAGGCAAGGAGCACCTAGAGGGGATGTAGGCACAGGCTACCTAGGAAAGGTGCAAGGCGCAAGCGATTATGGGGTGAAGGAATTCCTGTTTGACGCATGTGAGCAAGTAGGCGTTTAGGTCGTCGCAAAGTGATATGGGAGTGAAGTCATGAATCGTTACTGGTCTGTCATATCATGGTCCCCCGAAGTCAGTATCATTGAATATGAAGCACGAGCTAGATCACTACCAAAGATCAAAGCATCCTAATCGTCGAATAAGCGTAGAAAAAGTTTACTTATGACAGTGGCGACCCAGTGGTTAATGAACTGGCTGCGCGTTCCCTTACGCCATGAAAGTAAAGGCCAAACCGTCATCATCAACGTCCATAACACCCGCATCTCCAGCACTTTGTTTCACTCTCATCGCTCTCCTAGCCCTCTTCTTTTCCTGCTTCAGCATTCTTCGGTTCAACGGATTACTCTTAGCCATTCGCTGCAAGATGTGATCATCGGGAGGGGCGTCGTACTCCGGAACATCCTTGTTCCGTCGTTGGCGTTTGGGTTGTCTTTGATATCTTTCAGTGTCCTTGCCGTTTGGTAGAGAGGACGGTTCTATGAAGGGGATGTCAGCATGCGGCGAGGGCGATCGAGATCGTTTAAGGGATTTATTTGGCGACGAGTCCTGAGCGGTTGGTCTATAACGGATCAATGAGGCACTCTGCTAAAGTGACTTTGATCGCACTCACTGGTCCTCATCCATGCCTTCCTCTGCATCAAACCATACATCGCCATCCTCATCCATCTTCACGTCATCAAAGGCCCCCGCATCAGCTGCTCCGAAGAAGCCTTCCAGCTCGAACGGCTTCGAGTACTCCGTCAGGATCTTGGCCTGACCAACGTTTTCGGCACCAGGTGCGATGGTGGGGGCGGTAGACGATGATGAGGCGACTATCAACCAAAAGAAGGATGAGACGAGAAGAAGGAATGGGAACCATGGTCCGACTTACGGACGGAAGGTATCTGAGAGGGATGAATGGTGGGAGGTTCACTATAATACGGAATCTTTTGGTGGTTCCAATCCTGGAGTACATGGCGCGCGGCCCCTAGGATATCGGGCGTACCCCCCTTTCGATACGATATAAATGAGGAGATTTCAAGGATCAACATCCGACTAACCTTCAGCAGCCTACCGCTACTTAACGCCATCATGGTCAAGAATTCTAGGGTAGATGAGAACTCTGGGAGGCTATAAAGCTTTTGAAGAGTCGCTGGAGGGGTGCGAGACAGGATTTCCTCCACTGAACGAATCGATAAGCAGTCGGATTGAAGAGAAGTGGGCGGCCCGTAACATACCGACTTCGATGGGGTCGTCGACGTCTTCGACTTTTACGACATTACGGAGTAGAACACTTCCCTTTTTCATACTCTTTCCGTCTACAGCTTGGTCGTCGTCATCGAAGACAACACCTGGGGAATCTATGATTCTTATGCCCCGTTCAAGTTGCACAGATTGTAGCTCTCTCGTATGACCAGCTTGGGCGGCTACTGCGCACACCTTACTACGCTTCAAAGCGTTGATCAAGCTACTTTTGCCTACGTTTGGATAGCCAACGACGCCAACCGTCACGCTTCCAGCTTTAGGCTTGTAAGCCTTTAGCAGCTTTACGAGCGCAGGAGCGGTGGCAGATGATATGTTGGTCCGTTGATGTTGTGCTGACGAGGGCGAGAGGAAAGGAAGGGTAGGCGTGGAGTGCCGCAAGTATTTGAGCCACTGCTGTGCATTCGACTTGGGAACCAAGTCTGGGGGATTGTCACGTCGAGGATCAAGAGCAAACGCGATCACGCACCGACTTTATTCAGAACGAAGACCAGCTTCTTGCCCTCTGCTTCGCGCCGTCTGACTTCCTCCTCTACCAAGCGGCTTCGGCAACCTTCGGGATCGCGGGCATCCAGAACAAGTATCACGATGTCGCTGTCATCTACGACCTTGTGTAACGTGCGTAGGTAATGTTTTCGCGCCTGTTCTTTTGTCTTGCTATTGGTGGCGTGGGGGTCGCTGGGGTCTTGAGAAGTCGAGGCGTGCGCCGATGCAGATGACTCTGCCATCATGGCGAGGGTGGAGAGGGTAGGCTCTGAGGCCATTACAGCATCTGGATCAAATTGAGCATGAAAGACTTTCTACGCGATGATTAAGAGAGCTTCTAGCAAGAAACGAGATGAAGACGAACGGAATGCGCCCGTTCCTTTTCGGCTTTCTTCACTTTAAGATCAGGAAGTCTTGGTACTCCTGGATCCTTCTTTAACTCTGTCGCAGGGCATTAGAGATACAAAATGAACAACTCCATTAGAACGTACTTGTTTTGTGTGGCACTGGTATCTTTTGCGATCCTTGAATAATGAGTTAGATGCAACAACGAGTGATAGCGGCACCAAACGAACTGTTTCTCCCCATGATTCGTCTCGTCTTGGTGATAATCCTTGAAGCAGATTAAAGGTGCATTTGCAATTTGCAAGCCGCCATAGGAGATGTTTGTGCATGTGTGGCTGCACGATGCCAGAAGTGGCGCCAGTATCTCAGATTTCTGCAGACTTCATTGGACGCGCCTACTCCCTCTGCTTGTACGTACTCCAGTGAGTTGCCCGGCCCAAATCCATCGGTCGGAAGCTTGGTTCCCTTATTGTTTTAGAGGCTTTGAAAGTGGGCCCGGCTGCACCATTACATTCATCACATTCCGTCCCTTTTCGACTCGCAATCTGGGTGCTAATGTTTGTTGAACGTTGAATGTCTGAATGTCTAACTCACGGTATGAGCCGCAGTTCAAGCTCGAGGAATTCCAACTAGCAGGCTGTTTTCCGAGGTACTGCTGGTCAACGACTCCCGAGGTTTGAAAACTTGATGGCGGGCAGCCCTCCCTCTGATCCAGAGGTAAAAGTGAAGTTGGAAGTGACGCCTTGGAGGTAGTACAAGCTCGTTTACCCGCACGTTCTTCGCCCGAGGGGAAGCACAATTTCGAATTCTTTCGCGGGCCTACGTTTCGATATCCCACTCCTCGCCGACACGCCCGACTACTCGACTAGTGTTGGTGTTGTTATGAAAATTGTTGGCCTGAAAGAAGGGGCGACGCTGACTAGTGAAGTGGGGATTTACACTAGGATACGCGATGTGGCGAGACCGCAGCCCAACAACTTGATATACGACAACTCCTCGAATCCAGGCAGTCAGCGGCATCTCATGGAGGACGGGCTACAATTTACTCGTGCCGGCGTCGGCCGTCTTGCACTAGTTCTAGTCACTATGGTTATCATGAGCCTGAGACGAGGCGAAACTTGCAGGCATCTTGCTGCTGGAAGACTGCTGCGCACGACAGGCTCTCCAAGGATCACAAGCGAGCAAACGTTTCTTGGTAGACATTGTTCTTCGACTGAATCACATACAACAACGACGTGCATGTCCCTCGCGCGCCTTCACATCCACGATCTACCAAGAAAGATTCTCGTCCAGCCCGGCCCCTGGATCAAGCGGATGATGGGTTGCGGCTTCGGATCGTGGGGTCAGGAGGTGCAATGACTTTCGAGATGTTCATGAATGGGCGCAGGGAACAGGCAGCAAGGGTCCGGATTCGAGGACAGGCGCCATAATAGCAGGAGAAAGGCGTGGCGTCCTACTTGATGGTACAGGAAGCTTGGGGGGAAAGAAGCCTAGCGAAGTGAGTTCGAGCATACCAAAAAACAAACGAGTACTCTTTCCATTGAGGCCTTGTTGAGGGCTGATGCTAGCCTCCACATGATCGAGGAGAGCCTCTCGAGGCCATATCCTCAAGAGGCTGAAGCCTTCGCCAAATAATCTGCGGATGTTAAAGCTAACGCCCGCTGCATCTGACAATAGTGCATTGGCTCCACCGAAGCCTAATCAGTTCGCTAGCAGGTCGTATCTCGCAGTAGCTTCAAGCGATAAGTAACAGATGCATAATGGGGGATATCGAGTTATCTGGCTCGGCATCCTTAATGATATGTCCCTCTTTCATGAAGCATCGTAGAACCGATACTCAGCAACTAGTTGGCCGAAATCGACTCGGGAGACTGGTCTGCTAGCATCAGGTCTCGACTTTCTAGAGTAATGTCACAGTGGCTCAAACTTATAATTATACTCATAGATTCTCTTCAGAGGACCGGCCCCGTAGTCAAGATCATGTCCCGAGGGCTCAAAGAAACAGTGCCAGGCTTGGTCTCAACGTGAATCTCAACAGGAAGTCGTTGGCCCTGCTGGCCACAAGGAATATATCCTTGTCGCCTTCTGGCTGGGGTTCACTTACAGAATGATCGACGCGGAGCTAATCTTTCCTTCGTTGAAATCTTGCATCAGGATACGCCTCTCATTATTCTTTATATTGTAGCTCTGGATTGTCTGTCTGTCAACTCAATGTATCACATCTAAAGGCGTCATAAAATCCTCCACAATCCCGCAACTAGGTGTCGCTGTGGAAGGGTTGCACAGGCTAGCATCCACCTAAATCTTAAAAAGCTCGATGGCCGGTGTCTAGATGTACCATAGCATGGACATACATACTAGCTTCTCAAACGGGCACCGAGCTTCGGGAGTACACTATGATCAGATAGGCAATCATCCAGAAGCGATTTCGAAGAGCTAGCGGAGCGACAAGTAGTCCGGATCCGCTAGCATGACAGGTTGGGTCGATGTCAGCACCTCATTGTCTGTGCACGCCGGCGTAAGCTTAGGTTTCCTCTTATCTTCATTACTACTCCATAACATACAATTAATCGGATTCCACTAGTGGACACATCACGGTGCTAACAAGGGGAAGGCCCCACGAACTATGGAAAGCAACCTCCCCCGGGAGGTAAAGCCTGCTAAGAATCATTCTTTGTAGTGTGTGCGAGCTCTAGGAGCTTAATGGGAGGTAGAACCACGCGCACACACTTTGAGAGCATAGGGGAGGCCGTACGTATCGGGAGTCGCTCTCGCCATTGATATGCAATGAGTCCTCAAGTCTTTTACCAGTTTGTGAAGCTATGGGCCGACCAAATCTTTCAGAGGTGCGCCATACCACTCAGGAGGTCAAAACATTAAAGGAACATTATATATTGTCTACTAAGCACGCCGAAACAAAGAACGGATGTACTTAATCGTACAGAGGCCTAATAATATACCGGCCCAAAAGTCCGTGGTGAATAAGTAACATTCATAAACAGCCTCAAACCCTAAGTGAACGCCGTGTAAATTGAGAGGAACGGGTGAGAGAGACGCGAGATGTTGACTTCACAAGAGCAAGGGCGAATCGTCCACATGCGACACATCACGTAGATGGAACATATGAATACCAGCGAAAGTTTCTAGCATTGTTGCCACATCTTCACGGAGTCACTGAGGACGGGGACGATGAGAAGAAAAGTAGAATAGAGAGGGGAGGGGGGCTTACATAACGAAGGCGCGCTCCTCCTCGTTGGTGGGCCAACTGGGCAGCCACTGGTTCTGATTCTGAGCGAACTCGCGCATAGCGGCTGGAGAAGAAGCAAGGAATCGTATCATTGAGAGCGAGCGATGTGGTGGGGCACTCACTCTGAGAACCATCCAACCAAGGCTTATGTCCGTTGTTATCTGGGAACCACCCATTGGTGCCACCAACAGCGACATTCAGGATGAGGTAAAATCCTGAGATAGAGTTAGAGCCCCTGTGGGCCGAATAGGAGATAAGGGGAAGCTTACGTTGATCGAAAGGTGCAGCCTTGGTACCATTGATCCACGGGTTCTGTAGCACGATAGTAGACGAGCCGTTTTGCACCACAGGAGGGAAGTCGCCTCGATCGAAGAAGGGAGTATTTATCGCGATTTCGAGCATATGGCGGAGGCGCGAATCAACGGACATGCGACTAGAGTCAATGATGCATGAGGCTACAAATTGGAGTGCAGCGATGGGGTACATACATGAAGTCTTCTGTCCACTCTAAGGTGTAGGTGTGGTAGTCCATGTCGTAAGATCTATACCGGTTCCTTGCCCATCCGTAGGTCTTCCAAACGCCGTTGAGCCAGCTGAAGGGGCCCCAGTTGAGTGACGAGCGGACGAAGTTGGTTCCTCTGTGGCGACACTTCAGCTATCGCTCATCTATGATTGATACGGTACGTACTGCGCGGGATAAGAAGGACCGTTACCGCGAGCCTCCATAATATCGATTTCACCTACAGGTAAAAATGTCAGCTTGAGTAATAATCACGGCGCCGTGTTCCATATACTCACCACTCAAAGGCCACGGCCCATATGCGCTATCAACTGGAAGCATCCAAATAGCAGGCCACATCTAAAAAGTATATCCCATCAGTCTACCATTCCGACGAAGGCGCAAAAGTCAACTAAACGCACCCAATCACTGAAAAGCAATGCACATCGTGTCATTTATAGTGTTCGAAGATAGATGGATAAGACGTCTTAAAAAACTTACCCCGTAGGAATTTTGGCTCTGACTTCGACTTTGCCAAATCGGATGCTGGCGCTGTTCCTAGTGCTAAGCCGCGCACTCTGGATGGGGTTGATGATGGTACCGGTGGTACTATTGCTGACCGCAGAGCAGGCTTTTACATATCCAGCTTCATCGAAAGGAACGTCGTCTCCGATGGCGCTGGAGTTAGTGGAGTAGGTGGTCTTTGGGTCCAATGGGGTGGAGGCGGTGTACGACCATCCACGGGTGGTGTTGAACGTACAACCAGTGATATTGTAGATATGATTATCGAAGACGGCGTCGTTACCAATTTCCTCGGAAGTGAGCGTAGGAAGAATCCAGAGCTTCCCATCACGAACAAACGAATTCTTCGAGGAAGCTGTGGCCATTGCAAATTCCCCGTTCCTGCGAAAGAATGAGACAAAAATCACTTGTAGACACGGGCATGAATCCTTACCCAAAGCCACTCATATCAACTTCCCTGAAGAACTTGCCGTTTTCACCAAACAGGCCGTCGTCACCATTGCTGAAATCCTCGTCCAGCACCGGACAAAGGTTACCGGGCATCAGTCGAACAGAGTGGTAATCAAAGTATACGCGGACAGCCCCAGCGGCGATGCCGACGAGGATCATGCCGTATGTAACGACGTAGGCTATTTTCGCATATGGGTCCTTTTTCGTAAGCCAAGGCTTTGCCGCAGGCACGCCCTCCGTCAACATGGTTGACTTCGGGCGTTCCTTCAATTTAATTTTCGGCATGGCGGGGGCGCTTCCATATATAGTAAGAGGACGTGCCGGAGGTGAAGCGAATGCCTCTCGCAGGCGTGCAGAAGAAGGCCGCGAGCCTGGATAGTCGCCGGTAGTGGGGCGGCTGTATGAAGCGCGAGGCAGATCAGAGCTGCTGGCGCTAACGGAAGAGGTTCCGCTTCTCGGGGTTGAATCGGGGAAAGGATAATGAATTTGTGCGTGTGCACCCGGCATGCCTGGCGAAGTTACTGGCGTATGATCTGGGCTGCTGAAACTGCGAACACTGGGTGGAGGGGAGAAGGGGTTCACCGGGGCATTGTAAGGACTTCGAGGAGTGACAGGAGGGGAATCTGCGGAGGAGGCCGCAGCCGATGGGTGAGACTGAGTACGACTATGAAGAGAAGGCTTTGAGTCGTTGTCGCTCTCGGTGGATTCCGCTATGGAACGCGGTGGCGCGAGGGACGACGACGTCCTCGGTCGTGAGTACATCAGCTAGCGAGGACGGGCGAAGCGTCAAATACAAGGGGAACGTCGGGCAGCAAACGACAAGCTAGAGTTCAGTCAGAGCCTCCAAGATTATAAGTGATCTAAAAAATATTCTTGAGCTTCGAGATCCACAAATGAACAGCCCTACCCAACAATGGGTCAGGTCAACGTTCCTGGCCTCGAGTTTGCGTGGACAGATGATAGATCTCCCGATGGTTCGCATCTTTGGGTAAATTCTTCCCAGCCGCCGTTCGGGGAAGGACGGCCATACAGGTGGAAGCGAATCGCGTCCTGAGCTTGCCCTCGACGGAACAGTCTTTCGTGCGGCTGATGAATGTACTCTTAATTGGCATTTCGCCGGGCCATTGTACCGCATGTGTCCGTGGAACCAACAATAGGGCACAGATACTGAAACATGACGCCGGGTGTAAAAGCGCGGCATCAGAATGTACATGTCGATCATGAATGCCCAACAGACCTGTCACTGACAATTGTAAGCATACTGTTGGAAAGTTGCTCCAGGATGAGGGGGTCATCTCGAAACACCCAGTGCGAAGCCTTCTGTATGAAGTGTGCTCCAACAACTGCGATTAACGAGCAATTAACGAGCAATGTCGTGAAGGCAACAGAGGGACGCGATGTCTCTCATAGCCAAGAAGCTGGAGGATCACCCATAATTTTTTACCGAAACGCACAGCCGTCACGTCACGTTTTGAATTCATTTTGGCGGAGGTGGGTTCATCAATTCTCCTCAACGAATCTAGGCCACCCGCAACTGATGAGATAACGACAGACATCATAACGAAACATACCATCTAACAAGTGGTCTTTCCCACTCAGCCAGGTCGAGGCACTGAGAAGACTGATCAGACGCGCATTGTGCGGGTTTCTGACAGTGATTGTCAGGCAAGAAGTGACCCATGAGAGTTTATTGGATTGCGGGAGTAAACAATCTATTCGCCAGCTCCCAGTGATGGATTTCCGGGATTTGGGGCATCGAGGATCTGGGATTCGAAGCCCTCCGACTTCGAACTTCCGGCGGCGAGCAAAGCGCACTACGATCCCGCTGCTAAGTCGACACTAGTAGCCTACTAGTCGAGCGCAAACGCCTCAATATGAATGATGCAGGCCGTATTGATGATGGTAGTCGAAGTTAAAGCAGATGTTACTCCTTCAAGTTGGTTTACTGACCGTGGGATGATTGCCCCTGACTAATCGTAAGGTTTAGTGGTCAAGAACGACTTTGACTTCGATCTATCACTACTACTCTGTGCTGGCGTCGTCCTTGTTTCGATCGTCCTTGGATAACGGATTGCTAGCTCCGGGCCTAGAATACAAGTACCAGGGCGCATCAATGAAATTTCGACAGTCTAAAGAGCTTATACTTTGCCACTTCACGCGCGTGCACCAGGGCATCAGGATGTCAATATTTGAATCATTGCCCTGAGCATATGCGTAATGGTAGAGTATACAGTCTTTGAACTCCATTGTACTCATCAGGGCAATTTTATCATCTCTAGTGTTGGCGTCTGGCTACGCGACGTGGTGAATGCCTACATGTGCTCGAAACTGCGTGGAATCCTCTGTTCCCAGATCATCTCATGTTTCCAACCGATAAACGTGTCGGCTGCCTCAAGCGTCCGAGCGGTTGGGTTATCGGCTGACCCTCGACGGAATGGTCCATGTGCGGGATGATAATTATAAGCAGGCAGGCTCACCGCTACCAATCGGTTTCAGTCTTTCCTCCCACTCATACATGTTCGGTGCCGCCGCCCCTTGTCAGCCAAGTACGTCCGGGGATGTTGTCGGCGCTTGATCAGTAGAAGATTCACACCACAGTGCAAGAGAGAGAAGAACAGGTCTGTTGGGATCAGTACCTGGACGAAGTTTTCTGACATCTTGGACAGGATGGCGAACGGAGTGAGGCCGACTCATGGGACAATATCGATAGGACGATAAGAAAGAGAAATGGAAGAAGATAACACGGAGACCGTTCAATTACTATCGGCGAACGGTGTCAGGACCAAAGTTTAAGGAATGCGCCGGTGGTGTCATCGCACAACCGTATTCGGTTCACCGTCGGTCATGAAATCCCCTTGGGATAGCAATGACGGCCACGGACAGGAACAGGTTACGAGAGCATCTCGTGAAGCCTTGATAGATAAATCCAAATTTATTGCAAGGTGAATGATTCATTTTACTTCTTCGATTCGGGCAATGTTCGGTACGAGCCCCTGGAATTACTAATGACGACGACAGGACTGAAGGAGCCATTTATGGGTGCACGCGCGCACCTCGTGAAACTTCGAGGAGTCGAACCGATGAGATATTTCAATTTCGAGTTTATTACAAGACCATCCAGCAAGACCTCCCTTTCCGGCACGTATTCCATTGATTGTGTCATACGGGCAGTCCAGAAACAGGTTTCCTCGAAGTAGCTGGTTCTGTAGAAGCATTTTGTCTGAGGCGTCCACATCATCTTCCATTCCTATACGCAGTGGGCAATCCTCCGGCCCCGCCTCCTCGACATTTCGAATTCGGCATTCGTTTGTACGGCGCGATCCCACGCCTGAGACTTGTTCAGTTCTCTCCGTCACATCGATATATCTTGCTTGCTTGATAGATGTGTAACTATCCGATGTTCTCGACGTCTCTATTCTCGTCCTTCGCAACTATCTCTCTGCGAAGGTCTACTCGATGCATTAGTTCCTGATTTAGGGCGTCGTCCACGTATTGCTTTGAGAAGCAAGCCGCATCTCCACCGACGAAGTGCAAGTCACTTATCAGCTTATCTCCGTCTGAAACGTTCTCACTCGGCACTTGCGGGGCTACATTGGTTGATCAAGCGTCCATAGGTGTGGGTGATGAATAACACCAGGGTTCTTGACATCCTCAAGAGAAGTCCTATCCCCTGTCTTCCACCCCTTGCCGGCCCCTTCTGTGCCTCGTTCGCATGTTGGAGATCTATTGAACGTGCTTCCTACTTGTCTTAGAGTCACAATCACAATCGGACCCGCGTCTAGCGTCGGCGGTCGTGGATATCTACTTCAAGTGCTGAACAGGGGTGAAGAAGCCGTGAAGCTCACTTCGGTTTGTTCCATTGTTAGATGGAGCCTCCTGGTGATGTATGTTCTCATCCCAAGATGACAATGGGTATCATCTATAGGAGGTACGCGCCTATCATGATCTGCTTGTCCTACTCCTTCATTTAGATGACATACACCCACCTCGTCGCTCGTCGACGTTGAATGGACTCGATACCTGGGGCCATGGAACAATATTTCGTTATTGCGTCCAGTATACTTTGACCGACTCCAATAGCGTCGAACTTACGGCATGCCATCATTACGCCACCACTTTCAGAGCTTACAGAAAGCTATGTTTGTTCTATTATCGTGAGATGGAACAAAGTGAGGTAACTGCCCAGACTATCGATGTCTAAACCATCAAACTGCCGTCACGTATTGCATATCGGAGGGCGATAGCCAATAATACCAAACACACACTTTGTTCCGATTCCCGGAGGTAGAGTGCTAACAAACGCCAGTCACTGCCAGTGGGAATTGTCGATATCTAATCCCCGATAGACTGATGGACATCCGGGATCGCATAACTCGTTTGAGAGTTTTGTGGACACGGTACGGTTCTGTGGATTATCCCCAGGTGTCCGCAGTGGCAAGGTCTGTTTTCGTAGAACCATTGCACATTATCCCCTGGCTAAGCGATTTTACCAGATGGCCTCGCCCCGACATCGTGCTTGTGCTGCCGTAATGGCCTCTTCGAATGCTAACTAGGATTCCCCACAATCTGGGCGCCTTCGTCCCACGCGTTGGCAGTCACTGTACGTCCTGACTCCTGGGATTTCCCACTCGTCCGAAGCTAAAAAAAAAGGTATCGGCCCATTGTTTTCAAGATCAAGCCGGGGTTGACACAGGCGCAATTCGGGTTTCATACAGGTTTGATTCAAGGCACTGGCTGCATGTGCAATCGAACACACTCCTCCCGATGGAATGTCCTCACAGAATTGATGACAGCTATGCATTCAAAGTTAATGTATCGCCTGCAGGCTGTTTTACAGATCTCCCCCCGAATCTGAGTCTCGACTTCCTGTCTCGGACCTATCGAAGATGCCAACTTTTGAAGGGCAGATATTGAGTAAAGCCGATGACAAGGTCGTGATATATAGCACCAAAAAGTGGAATTCCTTTTAAGCTCAGGCTCTCTCGAGGTGCACCCCTCAGGTCCTACTGGTCCGGCATTCTGCTTTTCTACCCTATACGACTCGACTGTTCACTCTTTTCGTCGGTCGCCCCCTAATTTCATCATGGACTACGACGCATTCGATGCTATTCTCCACCATTTGTTCAAGACCGTGCGTGACTTCGATTTCATTTGCTTTGGTATCCACTAGCTGACTAATTTCTGACATAGACCCAAGGTGACGCATGGTTCAAGCCATCTGAGGAGAACATTTCTGCTGGTGTTTGTATAAGGGTGGAGCCTGGCAACTTCAGGGTCTTCCCATACGAAAACCGCTACCTAGAACCTTTCGAGGCTGCTGTCAAGGTCTTGAACCCAGTTGTAGCTATCAAAGTCCGAAGTGCAGCCGTACATGCCGCTCTCGCTACTTGGTAAGTGTTTGTTTGACTCCCCCTCGTACGAGGTACTCAACTGTACGTTAGCGCTGAAGATGCTGCCGCCATTTATGTTGACGCCGGTACCCGCATCCAAATAATTGAGAGCATGTTTCAA
Organism: Pleurotus cornucopiae; assembly: GCA_019677325.2. NCBI lineage: Eukaryota > Fungi > Basidiomycota > Agaricomycetes > Agaricales > Pleurotaceae > Pleurotus > Pleurotus cornucopiae. The sequence goes on along the minus strand of CM033823.1, from coordinate 1,175,533 downwards.
TTGCCATACGCCGACAAGGAGCAGTGTGGAGCTTTCATCGTACGTTGTACCATGCAGTGCATATGCATAAGTAACTCGCTCAATATGATCATTTTATAGCGCGATGAGAAAGTCTTGGTCGTCTGGTCCGACGACCTTGACACTATCATTCCACTATACGCGGACTTCGAGGACAAGTTGATTAAGCTAGTTTGGCGCTCACGTTCGATCGTCGCTCCATCAGACGGGGCCTCTGCCATTACATCCGTCCCCCCTTCTACAGTGGCTTCAAACGTCAACCTAAACGAAAAGACCAATGCAGCTGCTGTCGCTGTTTCTGAAGCCGCTGCGCAGGTGACGCTTGCTGAGAGGGAGAAGCCGAAGCCAAAGTCTTCCTGGAGCTTCGGATGGAGAGTCTCATCGAAGAAGTCCGGCGCAGCCAATAATGATGTCGAAAAGGCTTCGCTTGGTACTCCCCGGCCTATTCGCCTCTTGGCCCCAATGTACAGTGGTCTTGGTGTCGCCCTATCCCTCTGTCAGTACTCCCGCGAATGACATTATTGTCCGTTCCTGACAATCATCACAGTTTTCCTTGCCAGCGGACTTAGCGTTCTCCTCCAAGAATGGCGCTTAGACGGGAATACCAAAAGATTTGCCCTGTTGGCAACACTGCCATTTTTGTTCTGCGTTTCCCTCGTACGTCCAAGTACCGCCTCAACATGTCATCATTCTGATCATCCTCTGCTAGTTCTTTTCATTGCAAATCATCACGAATATTTCCTTCTTGTCCGTTTCCTATATTACTCCACGCTGGACATGTGCTCACGTACGTCGCTCACCTTTAGAATCGGTCCAGTTGCACAGTATCATGAGAACTCGCGTTACTATTCCGCGATCGCACCGGCCCCCAGTCCCGAAGTAGATGCTCATTTGCCGCACGTCACCATCGAGCTTCCCGTTTATAAGGAAAGCCTGGAAGAAACTATGTATGGTTTCTATATATATCCATGAGTCCGGCGTCCTAATCAAGTCTCTGTCTATGTAGCGCACCATCCGTGTTCTCCCTCAAGAAGGCCATGCAGACTTATGCACGCCAAGGAGGGACTTCATCTATCCTTGTACATGATGATGGCCTGCAACTCATTGGCGACGCCGAGAGACAAAAACGAATCGCTTTCTATGCAAACCACAACATAGGATGGGTCGCCCGGCCACCTCATTCCAATGCGCCTGATGGCTTCAAACGTGCGGGTCGCTTCAAGAAGGCCTCAAATATGAATTACGGTCTTAGGCTCAGCTTGAAGCTTGAGAAGCACCTCCAAGCACTTGAGGCCGCCTTCAAGGGCATTGAAACCATCGATGGGAAAAGCCTCGAGGAGAAGGCCCTTGATATGGCCGTGGAAGAGATGTTCCAGGAAACAGGGAATCGTTTCAGGCCATGGGCATGCAACGCAAAGTCTCTTCGTATAGGTGAAATCATCCTCATTATTGATTCAGATACGATCGTGCCGGAGGTAGGGAATCTCAAATTAAACACAAAGTTAAGCACCTTGCGAACTCACAAATTCATTGTAGGATTGCTTTAGAGATGCTGCCCGCGAACTCGCCGAATGCCCAGAAGTAGCCATCATACAGCATGAGTCAGGTACGTCCGCGAGTGCCTCGGGCATCCTTTATGATCGTACTAAGGAGCACATGGGTAGACGTTATGCAAGTAGCCTACAACTACTTCGAAAACGGTATTACCCATTTCACTCGCCGCATAAACAAGTCTATCTCTATGGGCTGTGCAAACGGAGAAGTCGCGCCCTTCGTTGGGCACAATGCCTTCCTTCGTTGGTCAGCCATTCAAGATGCTGCCTTCGTTGATACTGATGGCGTCAAGAAGTTGTGGTCAGAAGCTAACGTCTCTGAGGACTTCGATATGGCCCTTCGTCTTATGGTACGTTTCCCCCTACCCCTGTCAACCCCTGAATAACATAGGGATGCCGCATTTGTAGTTGCGGGGGTACATCATCCGTTGGGCTACCTACTCCGATGGCGGTTTCAAGGAAGGTGTATCGCTCACAGTGGATGATGAGCTAAATCGCTGGCAAAAATATTCATATGGTAGGATTGCTGGCCTCTTCCACTACGCGTGCATTCATTCTTTCATAGGTTGCAATGAGTTGATCTTCAATCCGCTCATCCATTGGTGGCGCCTAGGCCCAATCAACCACCAACTTGCATCGTTCATGTGGTCTCCTGTCCCCGTGCATTACAAAGTCGGCATGATGGCCTATATGTTCTCGTATTACGGTATCGCAGCAGGAGCAGCCCTCTCCGTCCTCAATTACATCCTCCTCGGCTTCGAATTTGGGGTCGATGGATTCTTCATGCACAGTTTCGAGATCTGGCTAGCTTGCACGGTTGTCTTCCCCGGAGCTGGAAATGTGGCGTTTACGCTGCTTCAATATCGCCTAGGCCTGCGGAGCATATGGTCAGGTGCGAAGGAGAACTTGACTTGGGTTCCCTTCTTGTGAGTAGGCAGTCTCATTGTCTCGTCCCGATCAATGGTCTAGACTTATTCATGCTGTACTTCAGCTTCTTCTTCTTTGGTGGCCTCAGTATTCATCTATCTACGGCCCTCTTGGCGCACTTGTTCTCGTATAACATCCAATGGGGTGCTACGGTAAGTTGAGCCTCCGCTTACCCCTTAACTTCGCTCATTTGCGATTCGTAATATCTACCCTCAAACAGAAAAAGGAAGGCAAGTACAGCCTTACCCTGGGGTGAAATCCAAACTGACCTCGTATACGTATACAGTCGAACGATCGAACTTCTTCATTGAAGTGCCCAAAATCCTTAAGCGATTTGGGCTGGCTTTCATCCTATGTTTCATCGTTCTCATAGCCATGATCGTCTTGACCACGAACGCCGTGCCAGTTGTGTGGCAAGTTCCTGGATGGTCATGGGCCGTTATCCTTCCCCTCGCGTACGTGAATATATTGCCTGCTGATCGGAGTTCTGGATTGATCATGTAATTCCTCATAGCATTGTGATTGGATGTCACATCTTGTTCCCGGTATGCTTTGCTGTCCTCTTTGCTATGCGTCCAGGACTAACCTCATTCCTCTCGTTTAGATTGTGCTAAACCCCTGGTTGATGATATTCAGCTACTGAAGATCCATGGTACTGCCCCGCACCATTCTCAGGTCCAACCCGAACACTCTTGTACCAACTAAACGCCGCTCGTTGCCTATGTTTTCGGGTCTTGCGAACTTTGTCGATTACCGTCATTGCGTGTATACCATCACCGCGTCCATGACTACTCACTACAACGCATTGGTACTACATCACTCATGCTTTGCCACCACTATTACGCTTGTTCTTTGGTTTGATTGAGTTGGACAATCGCACCCCTCCCCTCCCCCTCTCCCTGTCCCCTGTTCCCCTGTCCCCTCTGGGGCATTGGATTTACTACACTCGTTCAAACCAGTGCTTCTAGAATAATAGACTTTTCTCATCTCTCGTACTCTAGTTGGTATAAGTAATCGCGACGCTTGTGTATACCTGTACATATTCATGCCTCCATTGCACTGCTACAGCCTTGATGTATGATGATCGGTACAGTTATTAGATTGGCTATCTATCGCCATGGTCATACGAAGGTGGCAGCTGAGACATATGCGTTTGGAAGGCTGAATACGAGGGAATGTGCCCAATTACTTGAACGTAGTGATTCGTGTGCGAGAAGATGGGCGGGAAAACACGCGTTTTACTGATGCCATTAGCAGAAACCGCCAAAGCCCAAAAAGGAGTGATGTATGAAAGAACACAAGCACTAGACAGCACTGATTTCTACCCAAGGTGAGACAATAAGTAGTTAATGAGTGGTTAAACGGAGAATCGAGACTGCTAAGGACTAGGAACCTTGTAAAGAGTAAACGATAAACTGATAATACACATCGAATGAAGGGAAAAACCTGAATGCACTGAGTGAGGCGAGGTCCCTAAAGATGAAAATTGCAGCAGCTAGGGATTATAGTGGATAAATGAGAGCGGGAACGACGAGCGACGAACATCAGAGACAGAGATAATACACGAAGAAGTCAGCGACGAGACGTGGACACGGGACAATCGAACAGAATGTAATACATGGATGGCACTGCGGAGGTGGTATGTGAATGGAATGACGGCGAGAATGGCATAGCCGGCAGTCTGTGTTCGTCATGGAGGTGGATTGCCTGGATTGGATGCCTGTGGATTGGTCGCTTGCTGTGTGTCGGCGCCTTTGTTTTGGGGATCAGCATTTTGTTGCTGAGGCGCTGGTTGCTGTGTGAATGCTGCGTATGGCCAGGGGACTGGGTGGTAGCCAGGATACGGACCTTGAGCGTGAGGACCGTGCGGGAGAGGGTAGTAAGGGTAATAACCGGGAGCTGGGACATTGGGGTCTGCGCCTGGGGGAGGTGGGTAAGCTGGCGGGTAAGGATATTGTTGCGGTTGAGGCGGGGCCTGCGACGAAGGCCCTTGGCCTGCTGAAGGCATCGCGCCTGGAGGGGGAGGAGGGTACATGCCCGGGGGGTACATGGGTGGCATAGGATACCCAGGCACCTGGTAGTACCCAGGTACACCTACGCCGTAAGGATAAGGCGTAGGTGCTGGCGCTGGTGCTGCCACGTTATTGGGGTCAGCGTACGAAGCGGATGCAGGCGGTTGGTTCTGAGGGCCGACGGAAGTAGAAGCGGCCGAAGACGACGGTTGTTGAGCTTCAGAAGGCGAGTCCTCGCCGTCCGCAGAGTTGGAGAGTTTGTTGGACTTGCGGACACGTTTTTGCATGGGTGGCGAGCCGTATGGTTCGAAGCGTTTGTTACGTTTGGCTGCGGATGTTCCCTCTGTTATTCGACCGTCTGTGAGAAGGGGAAGACCCGAGGAAAGGGGGGCAGTTATCGGCTGAGGGCTCGTTTCAATGTCGTCGGCCTCGCCGCGATACCTTGGTCGACCGTCGATGCCAATTTCGACCTTCGGTGCGATACGGAAATGTGTGCGGTCTAGGTATTCCGGACTGATGTCCAGCGAAGCGAGTTCAGGTAACGACGACGGCGACCTTAGCCTACCGTTCTCAACATCTTCCACTCTGTAATACGAGATCAGATGCTGGGCGACGCCCTCAATTGTGAGCGAAAATGTCTGCACCTTTGCAGTCAGTGCCAAGATAATACAAAGTGGTGCGTTCACTCACCTTCTTCATCAGACCATTCGGCTTGAACTTGTAGCTGTTCGTCAAGCTCCCGACGAGCGTTCTTTCCCTTTGCCTGTCCACACCCAGATGACTAACGTCGGACTTGGGCCGACTCAGGCTTTGCCCTTCAACCTTCACACCCTCAACGTTATACTGCGATTCATCGTTTACCTCTTCGGCCGCTGCTCGCCCTCGGTGTCCCGCGCCTTTCTTCTCCGTTTCGCGATACAAAAGGAAGTTGCCGAGGATACGACTCGGGCTCCAGAAGAAGCCATCCGTCCATCGTTTGATCCCGCTCTCGTCTTCGTCGAAAACGAAAACGGAGCCGGAAGTGATCATTTTTCTTTCGGAATCGACCAAGCGTCTCGTCACACGTGGTATGATGCCGCGCCTGGCAGCCTCGAGGATCAGCAACGCATCCCCCGTCGTCTCTATCCATCCCGACCACGGCGGTTCCGTCCACGTTCCCGACTGTTGTTGCTGACTTCCGCTACCTCCGTGGTGGCCAGTCGCCATCGTTCGCAGTAATTGTGATGCTGCATTTTATCCCCAAGGTTAATTACTGAATTCACAAAAGAATTAAAGGCAAAGGGCAACGATGATGGCAGTATCGAGCCAAAATAAAGTTCAAAAAGAAAGTTTGACTTACGCTGCGCTGGTGGAGGATGAAAATTGCTAAAGGTTCAGAATCCGACGGCGGAGTACGACCGCGGCTATCCTCCTGGCCTGGTTGTTTGTAGCCAAAATTCGCGTCAAATGTTCGTTATTGCTGGTTTCAGTTTGTATTTTGGTTCTCGGATACGCTGCGGTAGTTATTTTTCTCTTTTTCAGTGGCTTGGTTGTTGTTCGGGGGAAGAGTGGCGGGTCACCACATCCTCTGCAGAGTCAGATAAAGAAGGCCAAACATGCCCCTTTCACTGCTGACGTAACTCGTGGGAAAGCTCTTCACTACTCATCTATCGATGGTGACTGGCCGCTTGGCAGATGACCCACCTGGCCATTGAATCTGAACTTCAAGGTTGAATTGTATGTAATTCCGGCGTTCGAAATCTCAATTTGCTAACATAGAGATAATTTCTCTCAGGAATCCTTCTACTGCGCATCGTGTACGGCGCCATGCAAATTCAGGAGCACGGTATTAACGATTAGGCTGCCTTGTGGGGGCAAGCTATTGGAAGCCTTTTCACATGCGGGGCCTTCGGTCCCCCTCGACCCCTCGCTATTCATGATTAAGAAATTACCCGTTCCATGAATGGGCAAGGTAAATTTGTCGTCTGGAACCACCGAAGTTCGGTATCACCATGTGCTCCCGCAAGGACACCTGTCATCGTTTTGTATCGCGCCCATTGATGAAATGTATGTCTAGTGGCAGAGGAACAAGGAACGTGATGCTGGCATGGCTAGGTGCAGCCGATCAACGGCGCGGCTGTTCGGGAGGGGGATGGGATGCTGTGGCCGCGTCTTCTCTTCGTGCAAGAACTGTTGTTCATGGACCTTCCTGTCATTCATCCGCTCTAGGGGTTCGGAGCTGCCTTGCAGGCGCATCACGGTCCGGCGCTCACCAATCGGCTCACAATGCATTGATAATCTGCCGAACTTCATGTCTGCACCTTACCGGATATCCAGTATGGTGTGTCGTCGGCTTGATTTCTATCTCGGATCCAGGGCATTTCATCGCGCTTCTCGAACCCCGATTCGTGCAGAAAGCATATTGATCTCCCACAGAAGGTCAATGATTCGTATGCAACGCGGACTTAGCGATGTCATAAACAGTCAAAATGGATCGTTCGTACCTCATGAGAAGAGTTTGTTAGCCTTTGAACCGTGTGAGTGCCACGCACCTGAATACAACTGCATTCCCTAATCACCCGTATCATCGAACCATCTCTATCTTTGCTGCATTGCCAGCTGGATGTCCTATTACTGTCACCATCGAGCACCCGGCTTGATATCACTTGTCTGTCCTGGTGAAACGACAACGATCTGCGTTGCAGTCAGTTAACATACATAGACAGATCATCACATGAATCTACTTGATAAGAGTATGGAATACCGCGCACGACTAGTCTGGACGATTTGTGGTCCATAGGTGCCGTCAGCTGTCGACTCAACGGATTAAAATTATATGCGATCGCCCCGGGTGTCTCAATTGATCACTGAGCGCTGGTGCCAACAGGGTGATGGGATAACAACTCCATACTGAAATTAGGTACGAGGCGGCCATAATACGTGCTCAAAAATTTCACTGGGGACCTTTCTCGGCTATAACCCATCACTCCTTTGCTGCCCAACTTAAAGTCTTCTCCGATTCTTGGGAGCCCAGAACTCCAGCACTTGACTTCCACCGAGGCCTGGTTTGAACAAACAGGGATCGCCCTATTTCTATAAAGACGGGCCTCTTCGTGCTCGGATTAAGGTCAGCAATGGTTCTCTCCAAGGGCCTTGGTGTGGCTTTGGCTGCGGCCTCACTCATTACCGTATGTCCTTCCCCGCACTCTCTCGATCGTGTTGGTCACTGAGTATCTTCATTGTAGCCGACAGTCGCTTCCGGAATAAACAACCATCCACACTCTTTTATTCATAGACAACATCACCGTCGCCAGAGCGTCCCCACAACGTTACCTGGTAATTGGACATCTCAAGGATGTTTCACCGATAATCCAGGGGCCCGCGCTCTCTCGTCGGCCGCCTTCACCAGCACGGACAGCATGACAGTCGAGGCCTGCATCAACTTCTGCGATGCTAGGTCCTTCGTCTTCGCCGGTGCAGAATTTGGCCAAGAATGCTGTAAGCTCACCCTCGCGAAGTCCTTCATTTGCGGCTTCATTAACACACCCCTCTTTTTGCAGACTGCGGGAACTTTATCGGGAATGGAGGAACGAATACTAGCCTCGCTGAATGCAATATGGCATGCACCGGAAACGCTAGGGAAAGTTGTGGTGCTGGAAGCCGTCTCAACGTATTCTGGAGTGGCAAGCAGCCCCCTCCTCCCCCATCAATTATACCAAAAGTCGGAAACTGGGACACCTTAGGTTGTGTCCTCGAAGCAGATGGTGCTCGAACCTTAACCGCCGCCATGGGAGCTACGGACGACATGACGGTCGAAACATGTACAGACTCGTGCTTCCACGCTGGTTTCCCCTTGGCCGGGATAGAATTCGCTCGAGAATGCTGTAGGTTACACTTTTGGCATCTACTTCCCTTGCTTAATGTTGTACGATGTAGACTGTGGCTTAGCCTTCGCCAATGGTGGCGGCGCATCGGCACCCGCAGGGGACTGCAACATGGTCTGCACGGGAAATAGTTCAGAGTTTTGCGGTGGCCCAAATCGCCTGACCGCCTACAACCTCACCGATAGGGCTGACCTGCCACCTCCCCAAGCCCCAGGTGGAGGAGGTCCAGCGCCAGGCGGAGCTCCAGTCTTCCCCGTCACGTCAGACCTCCCAGGAACTTGGCATTATTCTGGTTGTTTTGTGTACGTACATCTGCATCCCTTCCCCCTTTCCCCTTATTGACTCCCCTGGATCGGCGCTCTTCGCAGCGATAACGCCCATGGACGTATTTTTGGCTTCGAGGCCCCCATAGACGCTGGTCTCAAAGTTGAATCCTGTATCAACACCTGCAATGGGATGAATTTTACGGTCGCCGGTATGGAATTCTCGCAGGAGTGTTGTACGTTCCTATCTCTCGATGTTTGATATCTAAGAATATCTGATCTAATCGGGCTATCAATAGACTGTGGAAACACTCTCATCAATGGCGCCGTTCCGGGAGACGAATCGAGTTGTAACATGGGCTGCGGAGGCAATGCGACGTATGTGGACTCAATTGAAACGATCATGCATGTTGATTAATTCTCGGGTAACTGCTAGCGAGGCTTGCGGTGGACCAAACAGATTGTCAGTGTACACCAGCAACCCGGGTGATGTTGTTGCTCTGCCTGTCCCTGTCATCAAGGACACTGATCTCCCAGGACAATGGAAATCTGCTGGTTGTTTACAGTCAGTTATTTTCATTGATTTTCTGTTCACGGGCGCTGATTCTCGATGTTCATTTCACAGAGAACCAGGAGCACAGCGTGTTTTCCCTTATCAGATCATCATGCAAACCAACCTGACGGTCGAGGCTTGCCTAAACCAATGCGCTGCTTTCGGGTACCCTGCAGCTGGCATGGAATTCAGCGATGAATGCTGTAAGCTCTTCCATCAGTTTCGAAGCATCAGTCACTGAATACTCGGGATCACCTAGACTGCGGTGACGTTGCTGATGAGCAGAACAACGGTGGCGTGACATCGCCAGATGCTGACTGCAACATGCCTTGTTCTGGGGACCCAATACACCTTTGTGGCGGCGCCGAACGCCTGCAGCTTTACCATTGGGATGGAAATCTCGACGTTTGGCACACACCGGCGAACATTGGCCGATATGAGGTTAGTTTCTTTCTTCGTCTGTCTTATTTAAAGGAACGCGCGATCTAATTTAACCACCTTATCTAGTTTTTCGGTGAGTCTCTATGAGCGGTGTCTCCATTTGTTCCGCGTTTGACATCAGTCAATCTGGCGTGCTTCTCTAGTCCCTGGGTATGTTATCGCGTCACTATGGGACGTTTTCATGCTGAATGTGGGCCCGTTCTCCAGTGTCGTCGTTCCACTCATAGCGACTGTGGGCATCAATAACAAGGTGACATTCCTCGAGAAAACTGGTACTGGGTATGATCTTCCGTATCTACCATAGCTTCGCGCTAACAATGACTTCAGTTTCCCCAATTCAACTGGCGCCTACGAGCTTGACCTCACCCTTGTTGACGACTTCTCGGCCGCATGGCGCGAACTCCATGTTCAAACCGATGTCTTCTGTTCAGGCAGCATCGTCCTTCCAGACAAAGCGGGCCGACAAATCAATGTCGGAGGCTGGTCACTTGATTCGACGTTCGGCATCCGGTTCTACACTCCCAGTGGATCCGATGGAGTCAACGGCACGACTGATTGGGAAGAGAATTTCCACGAATTAGAGCTACAGGTTTGTATTGATCCTCTCATACACTGCTCATCCTTTGATGATAATGTCTTCAGCGTGGAAGATGGTACCCCACTGCGGCGATGCTTTCGAACGGATCTATTCTCGTTATCGGTGGAGAAACTGGCAGTAATGCCTCTCCTCAACCGAACTTGGAAATCCTACCAAAGCCAGCTGGTGGCGATACAGTAGTTGAGCTGGACTGGCTTGAGCGAACCGATCCGAACAACCTGTACCCATTCGTTTTCGTTCTCCCTAGTGGCAACATCTTCGTTGGTACGTAACCCGTTCTCTACGACGCTCAGTAAAGCTAACGTGCGCCTGAAGGCTACTACAACGAAGCACGCATCTTGGAGCCGGTTGGCTTCCAAACTATCAAGGAATTGCCCAATATGCCGGCCTCAGTAAATAACTGTGAGTCATGCGTCTTCGTCGAGCACCAATCATCTTGACTCACATCTGGTTAGTCCTCGGTGGTCGTACATATCCACTTGAAGGTGCTGCCGTCCTCTTCCCTCAACATGCTCCGTACAACGACCCATTGCGAGTTCTGATCTGTGGTGGATCCAATATCGGAGCCGGACAAGCTATCGATAACTGCGTGTCCATGGCACCGGAGGATCCTAACCCAACGTGGACCTTGGAACGAATGGTGGGTACGGCGAGAGATCTTGGCGAAGTTGATCTAACTCAAAGTTCTATAGCCCTCTCGTCGCGTTATGCCATGCATCGTGAGTCACCACTGGCTGCTACGCTCATAGGTTGCTAAAGTATCATGATCATCCTAGGCTCCCCTTCCTGACGGCACATTCCTGATTTTGAACGGTGCTCACCAAGGAGTCGCCGGCTTTGGTTTGGCTACGGATCCTAATCTCAGCGCTTTGCTGTACGATCCTTCACAACCGGTCCACCAAAGAATCTCCATCTTGAATAACACTATCGTGGCGCGCTTGTACCACTCTGAGGCAATCCTGCTGCCCGACGGTAGAGTTCTTGTCTCTGGCTCCGACCCCCAGACTCCTGGATTCCCAGAAGAGTTCCGCGTTGAGGTGAGAAACCAGAGTTTTCAGGCCGAGATCGTTATTCATAATGTGTTGGATCAGGTTTACATTCCACCATACCTCAACCAAGGATTCAAGCAACCCGAGTTCAATATCACCAACACCGACTGGGCGTATGGCGCTACTGCTACTATCAACGTCAGGTTGTTCCAGGGTACCACCCGAAATATGAGGGTATCCCTTGTTGCCGGTACGTTGCCTTCCTGCGTCTTATCAACTACTTTCCTGATGTATTGTTCAGCTGTTTCAAGCACGCACGGCAATACTATGGGCTCCCGCACCATCTTCCCAGCGTTTAGCTGCAATGGAAATACCTGCACAATCACTGCCCCTCCCAACTCCCACATAAGTCCTCCAGGGTGGCATCAACTCTTCATCCTCGACGGACCCACCCCCTCTCACTCACACTGGGTTCGCATCGGTGGTGACCCCGCTCAGCTGGGCAACTGGCCACAGCTCCCCGGCTTCACTCCACCTGGAGTTTAAAATACTTGATATATACTTTATTTCTATTTGCTTGATTCTCCTTTCGTTCCGAACCCGGATACCACGTTCTTTCTTAACTATTGGACTCGAAGCGGACTTCCTATGTTGTGCTGTGTGCGGTATGGAGTTGATATTGGATTTTTTTACGGCTTAACGACCTGTCTGTATTTGGATATGTGATTCTACACAATTCAAGCCCTATGCTCCCCCTCCCCCACTCGATACCCTTGTATGAATTAAAACTTTGAAGGAAGGCTGACGATAGGGGAATTGTCACACATCACGCAAGCACGTGATGTACATTGTCACTTTCTTGTCGCGTCGCGTGCCTTGGCCACACTGAGATCTCCTAAGTTTGACGACCATGGCTCGCGCTGGAACCCAACGTACTCGTTCCCAGAACACTCAGCCTCAGGCGTCCCAGTCGCGCCAACCTCGGGGTAGCCAACGTCCTCGCCAGCCTTCGGGACGTGGAAGAAAAGAAGAAGACGAACCTGAAGAAGACGAGGAGGAGGAGGAGGAGGAGGAGGAGGAGGGAGATGATATGGACGTTGATGCCGATCTGAGAAAGGGAGATGCGGACAGTGTACGCTCTGATCATCTCTATACTGATGGGAGAATGACTAGATATACAGGATCTCTTGAGGAAAGCGAACGACCTTGTACGCCTCGCGTTATTCAACGAACACAAGAGAACGCCGCTCAGACGCGATGAAATCTCGAAGAAGGGTAAGTTCGGGCGGCTTGACGAAGATTAGACATTGCTCATCAAACCTGCTAGTCATGGGATCGAATGCGCGTGCATTTACACGCGTCTTTCAACTAGCTCAGGAGATCCTCGGTAAAACATTCGGTATGGAACTCGTGGAACTCAGATCGAGAGCCGAGCTCGAGAAAGGCGGAGCCCCTAGTGGCGGAGGTGGCGGAGACGAACTCGATGAAGTGCAGAAGGCAACAACTGTCAAGAAGAAATCGGCTGCGGCTGGATCAAAGACGTATATCCTTCGGTCCACTCTCCATCCAGTTATCATAGAGCGTGCGGCTCAAACATACCCAGAGATCCTTGAAGCTGAGACCGCAGACACGGTTCTGGAAGATGTTGACGACGATGAAGACACTCCAGCCCTTCGTGTCCACGGAAGTATCATCGCTTGGAATACTGGTGATGACCTTGATCCTACTGGCATCTTATACGTTATTCTCGCGCTGATCCTCATTAATGGTCGTGTTCTTGGTGACAGTACGTCCTTGACCTCGTTTCCTACTTGCCAAGACTCATCCAACTCCGCAGCTGAACTGCGAGCATATCTTAAACGCCTCAAGATCCCCGTGTCGCACGGGAATGTACACTTCAGCGCAAAATCTACCCACCAATCTATGACTGTCGATGCGTATCTCTCCCAGTTGATAAGGCAGGGATATATTGACCGTCGCAAGGTCGGCGAGTCAAAGAAAGGGAAAGGGAAGAGTAAACGTGGACGCGTGGCCCAAGATGATGACTCGGGAGTAACTTACGAGTGGTGCTGGGGCAACCGTTCCCAAAGCGAGGTCGGGGAGAAAGGCATTGCTCAGTTTATTGCTAAGTTTATGGCCGGTGAAGATGAGGACGACGACGATGACGATGACGCACCCCGTGCACGGCGCAGACAACCAAAGGGCCCGAGCAAGTTTGACCGGATGGTGACGGGTATCGAACGAGCAGCTGGCGGAGATTTGAACGATGTCAAATAGGCAAATCGACGCCGTCAAGGATGTGGTTATATTATCATATTATTGAGTTGATTGGGTACATTAGATACTGTACATAAATATGTTGTAAGAGTCCCTAGTGTTATATTTACTCCCTGCGCCGACTCCTTATGAGATGGCGGTTATGTTGAAGTGAGCGAGGAGCGTGGCCCCAGAGTATTTACCCTTCATATCCAACATGCGAACGAAGCACCACCCCTGTTGTAGGTGGTCCAGCTTAGCACAGAAAACGACAAACTTGCTGTCACCGGCGTATTTATCGTCATATATCGATAGTCTACCGCCAAGTCAGAACGAGGGGAACACCCGAAAGATTCGCCTTGCCTTAGAAATGCGAGTTCGTCAGCGTCCAGCCACCATTCAAAACTCTCTTTCCACATCACGTCAGCCCCGTCCATCCCCATGTTGCCCCCCGTTTTCACTGAAGACGACTTCCATTTCTTGTCGCCGCCAGCGTGGAATAGATGGGCTTTAAGGTAGACAGAATAAGGCTCTTCAAGTTCACGACCCTCGGGGGTAGGCACTGTTCACGATCAGCCACGGTTTACCGGACTATATTCTCAAACGAAGGAGAAACTCACAGCCGCTAACTCCCACTACACGACACGCAAAGCTGATCTTCTTCGGACCGCCTCTCTCCAAACCCAAGAAAGAAGCAGGCTTGAGCACCCAACCCGGAGATCCAACGAACATCGCTTCATTTATCTGCATCCCTCGATCGTAGTTTTGCCAGTTGAGGCTCACCACCTGCGATCCATCACGCCAGAACTTCACGGGATCAAGGTTGCTGGAACCTATACGCGTACCACGAGGATAGACCCGACGTAGATGGCGATGTGCATGAGAGATCAGATGTTGAAGCGATTTCGGAATTAGGGATGATATAGAAGATTCGGAAATGTTGATGAGGATGTTCTTTGGGTCCAGCATTTCCTCGTGCAACCAGCCCTCCTTCGGCTTCATGCTGCGCGCGTAGAACCCAAGCTCTGCAAGAGATGGTGAAATCCGAGTGTGCTTTTGGGGAGCACCAGGGCCGTCTTCGCCCTCCGATTCTGACGAGGAGTCCGCCCCAGGTTCTGGCACGCCAAGAGGATAATATTCGACCTTTCAGAAGAAATGTTAGGTAAAAGAGATAAGTCGGCATGGCATCCTAACCATGAGGAGGATCCTCCCAAAGAGGTCTCCGGGCGAGGTTTGGCCATCTTCTATGGTATCAAGCCGCCGCTGCACCAACTTGTCGCCCCACGTCTGTACCATTATATCCACTAGTTCTTGTTGACCCTCGACACCGACGTGGCACTCCAGACTGACCATAGTCGGCCAATCATATTCACCGACCGAATCACCTATGGCTGCACAAACGCTGTGGAAGCTGATACTTTTGCTCAAAGTATAGCCATGGGTGACGATTGGACCTTTGGATGAAGGCCAAACGTCTATTTCGACACAACGACCGTTGCGAGACAGAACATGTGAGTAACATGCAGCAGATGCTCGGCCAACAAGCTGTCTCGATAGGAGATATGTGTTATGAGATGATCTAGATAATGAAGCATCAAAAGAACGTCAACTTTATGTAATATTTGCTTGTAGGATCCAAACTTTACTCACGAAATGAAGTAGTCGGTCAATGGAAATGAGGAACTCATGGGAGGGGGGATAAGAGCCGGGCGTTGCAGCAACACAGTCAAATCCTATAGGGGACAAATAATATGGTGTAGGCCCCTGGCCTGCATCCAAGTTCGACTACTACTCACCTCTCCAAGCTGACTGACATACTCTGTGATCTCTGGACTGATTCTGGCGTAAGACTTCGCCGGATCCAAGGCATCTAAGTTGACGGAAGTTTCCACCTCAAACAACGTAGAGATCTGGGCCTTCCACTCTTCATCCTGAGTTTCTGCCATGGTGGATGAAGATGAGTGTTAAGTTCGCCTTTCGAACTCCAATGTCCATCGTGATTAGGGGCGCTGTGGCGTCAATTCTCACGAGTGGATGGATGTGCGCTAAAATACACGACTTACTTCTTGCGTTGCAACCTTGCAGTCAGATTCTCTCTTAGTCTTAGATCGAGCAGTAGAAACTAACAAATACATATACCTCGGTAATCAAGTCGTCCAGTACACGGTATGCATTTGTCGATCAAGAGCGACTCGCCTTTCTCCTTTGAAGATGCCTTCGATATCTGTAGCAATATCAAGTCCACTACCACTGGTAGCAAGATTACCCAGTTTACTCCGCTACGATGCATGAATCGCAGGGGGGATGGTGATGTTTACGAGGTTGTCCCCTTCGATGATGGGAAATATGTAGCTATCAGCTACTCTTGGCCAGGTAAAGACTGGGTTCGTCTTTACGACAGCAACCTAGGGACGCAGATCGCAAAGGGAAGCGGAGCGATGCCGGTCGAATGCAATCACTTCTCTTCGTTCGCTCGAAAGGCGTTCGAAAATGCCGTACAAGTCACACAGATTGAACAGGTCTGGTTAGATTACATGTGCATCGATCAAAACAACAACGCGGAGAAAGAGGTGCAAGTCGCGCTGATGGATAGGTTCTACAGCAACGCATTCCTCACCGTTATTCTCCTCGAAGACGTGGAGCTCAGCAATGCGGAGCTCGAGCTTCTCCAGGGAAGTCTCACCATGCTGCGAAATCGCTCGAGCGAATACGTGCAGATCGTCCGGAGAATCCTGAATGCGCGTTGGTTCGGACGGGCGTGGTGCTCCCAGGAATGGGTCCTCAGCCGCTCGCCAGCGATATACGTACATCGCACGGATGATCCCTACGGGAAGCCTATGTCCTTCAGCTGGGCAAGCTTGAAGCACTGGATTAACAGAGCAGGAATATACGACCCCCAGATCAACGATGTGGGTCTCACGGATCCTCGTGGCTCTAATACGTGGGGGGCCAACGCAAAATATGACTTCCAGCAATCCATCGCTTGGGCCTTTGGTATCGTCCACGACTTAGGCTGCTTCAATCAATACGATAAAGTGGCCCTTGTCAGCAATCTGGTCCACGTTGATATGTCGTCTCGCATCGTCGACCTTCCAGCAGTCCCCCCGCCAAAGACCGACCCACGGGTCGTTGCTGCAAACGTGATTAAGATCATCAACATTCTTGCTATTGTGCGAGGGGATTTCTCCTTGCTCCTCACAAGCCACGTCGCCAACAATCCGCTGCGCGGATCCAAGGGGTTCACCTGGGGTGGTCCCTCCATACGAGGCGATGCCGTTGCACAGGCATGGTCTCCAAGGACATATGAAGTGTATGCATCGACGGCTTCACTTGCGACGGACGGCTTGCGCCTCAAGGGCATAGCCATGGAAATCTCTGAGCAGACGGACTACGAGTTTGTTAGAGATGCACAAGGTCTTCATGCGAGGATTAACGGAGTGGTACAAAACCTGGTTACCTCTGAATGGCTCTCAAAGGAGTACCCTGCCGCAAGCGATCCATCCAACTGGCTCTCAGCCGAGTCCCCAGGCACGAGGCTGCTTCATGCTAACCAAGCCTTCTTCCGCGACCTCTGCTACATCATCGACACCTTCAACCTCGCCAACGTCTACCAGCTCATCTTTAATCACGCCCATGACCAATGGTGGTATGATCCTCGCGACGGGGATCTCAAAACGCAGATGGGGTCCCACTTTACGCACTATTCTTTGACCATCATGTTCTACGCGTCTATGATCTCCTTTCTGTGGGAGGGAAGAGTGGGGAAGTTCAGTGTGGTGAGGATGGTGAATGGCTTGGAATTGTTGGTCAGAGGGAACGTGTCCGATCTGCGGGGAAAGTTGTTGTTTCAGCCGTATGTCATTCGCCCGAAGGAACTTGGGTCTCACCATCCGACTGTAAACTCGTTTGTACTCGAGAAGCCTCTCCATGTGCCACATCAGTCGCAAATGTGGACCTATAAATGCCGTGGCGCTGTAAGAGGGTTTGGGTTGCTGCCGGCCGAGGGAGAAGAGATTCATGCCCACATCGACTGACAGTGGTAACGATAGTCATAGGAATTGGGGCTTGCTAGTGGTGAGGATATGCAACCTGTATTTGTTGAAGTTCCATCGATGGGACTTGTCTGCGAAGTTTCCACAAGTACTGAAGCGGCTGCTCGAAGATGTTATTTCTACAATGTGATACAATTCTTCTTCTGCGTGCTTCTAGATCATATGTTGGCTTTACGCTCAGACAGAGCCCGCTGTACGGCTTCGAGCACCTTCGGGTACACGTCCTTACCCGTAGCAAGGATGCCAAAATTATCCCCCAATGACCTACCCGCCCCGAAATCGAGCGGCTTGCCATTGAAGTCGCTGATCACGCCACCCGCTTCCTCCACCAAAACCGATCCCGGGGCATGATCCTAGAAAGGCGAATGTGAAACCATGGCCACACAGCATCGTTGCTCGCACCCACCCAGATCTTCTCCTTGTAGGAAGAGCTCGTGAGCATGCGAATATAGACCCCACCGTCTCCGCGAGCTAAGGCGCAGTATTTCGCCTGACTATCCATACGCGTCGGCGGAGCTTTCAGCGCCAGGTTCCGCGCAACGAGATCGTGGAATGAATGGGACGCATGTGCTGACTCCACAGACTCCAAGAAATTCAGCTGATCCATCGAAAATGCAGGAATGCTGAGCGGTCGTGGGTCGGCACCTGAGAGCGCCATCTGCGGAAATAAAGTGTCAGGAGTTCGCAAGACGAAAGCAGGGTTTGTCAAGCAACTTGCTGGGCACCCTGTCCGCGAACGGCGACGAAGATACACCCTTTTGGGGAGTTGGGAGATGCAGCGTCGATAGGGAGGTTCGGGCAGCCGATGACACCCAGCTGAACGCTTGCGTCAACGATAAGTGAAAGGCACACAGCGTACTGCTCCCCTCTGAGGAATCCTTTCGTGCCGTCGATGGGATCAATGGTCCACATTCCTGTCCTTGTCTCAGCCATTAAGGATGTGATCGTGTGCAGGTGTACTGACTTCCTGTCTTGCCTCCAGCATAGTTTCCTCTGTCAATCGCATCCATGATTTCTTCAGCGGTCCTGTTGCTTCCGGGACCGATCCCCCAATCAGCATTCTCCCCGAGCCCCAGGTCTGCAGTCAGTGCCTCGTTGGAGAGTGCAACTATACGATCCCGGAGCTCCTTGCCACTCTCTAGACGCAGATCGGCCGAATCTTCTTCGCCGACAATTGGGTCGCCTGGAAACGCCTTCTCGAGCATAGAACTGATGACTGCCTGCGCAGAGAAGTCTGCTACGGTCACCGGGGATTTATCATTCTTCACGACGGTCTCTGACTTGACTAGTCGGTTGAATACTGAAGAGGTGAGATTGCATGCCCTTCTGACCGCAGAGACGGCTAGTTGCTTTTCAGCGGCGAAAGCAAGCGACATGGTGAACGGCGAACGGAGTTAAGGTCCAACATACGGTAGCGAAGCGCCTGAAGAAACCCGCCCTGCACGTGATTGGCGCCCTCAAAAATCCAAATTTGGGTGCACGGCGGGATTACAAACTAGCGCCCAAAGCTACCTTGGCCTCGACTACTTGCCGATCGCGAGTTGCGAATTCAGGATGACCCCAACCGCAGAGGCGCTACCGACCACCATCTTCGCTGTCCCCCCGGAACTCATAGAGCAAGTGCTCGTTCACCTCGCAAATGCTGGCCATCCAAATACTATAGCAGCTTTGTCTGAAACCTGCAAATACTTCCACAATCTGATCTACAACTCAGATGATCACCACCTCTGGCGCCATATATTCCTGACGACGTTCGATGATCCTCGAGTCATCCTGGCTCACCTGAGATCTGCTAACGGCTCTGGATGCGTCCTAGGGAACTTGGACGACAAGTGCACCTCGCTTTCCTACCCTTGGGAAAACCAGTTCAAACGGCGGATCAGCGCCGCGAGAGCGTACAAAGTACACATAAAAGATGGGACGGTGGGTGTAATCTCATTCATTGATACGATTACTGACCGCTTGTTCTAGCTCTGCAGCATCGACCATTTAAGGACAATCGCGTCCGTCTTTACCACGATTCTGCCGCTGAACAATGTGGTGCTGCACCCACATCCCGATCACCGCATCTTGGCACCTGCTCTTTCCCCCTTGTCGTCTCTGACGGTATCCGATGACGCCGTATTCCTGCTAAGGCTCCTCGGTCTCGGTCTCCCTCTCCCAACCGCTTCTGAAGTGCTCAAACGCAAAGATAACGAGTTGCAACGGCTAATAAATACCCAGCTTCCGCTATTCAAGCTTGCTTTCTACCTTGGCCTCGAACCCAGTGTCTCGCAGATGCCGACGCCGTCGAGGTACGAAGATAAGGTCATGGAGATAGAGGAGCGGGACAGACTCGCCGCGCGGAAGAGGGCGCGTCAGAAGGTGTACGACATGCGGTATACGACAGTCGAACAATGCTGGGGTCCGTTCGTACTTCTGACGCCGACTGGGGAGGATGCAGAGCACGCGGGACATGATGGAAGCAATTCACCCGTTGTACACATCGCGATCAACATTGCCAACGCGTCACGCACTGCATCGCATTCAGACTCTGATGGAGAAGATAATGAATGGGACGTCACGGACGACGAGGAAAGCGACGAAGGTGACGAAGACGACGAAGCTCCGGATAACCATTATATCTATCCTCCTACGCCTCACCGGCTAATACCCGACTATAGCTGGCTGTCTGCCGCAAGGTTCATTCTTGAATGCAATCTTCGTCTTTCAGCGGACCTCCATTGGGCTCCAGATCATAGCGGCACTGATTGGGGCGAAATCGGGGGCCAACAGTTTGTTGAGTCGTTGAAAGATGTTAATTTACTCCGCTTTGGCGGTGCACCGGGATTCTGGCAGCGTGGATGGGCGAAGGAGGTGGACTTGGAGGCAACGCCGACGCCCGCGCTAGACACAGACGAGGGGGAGCAAGATCCTCTCGGAGTAGAATATCGCGGATGGGACTGGGCCGGAGTGGAAGGGAGGTGGCTGTACGTGTCCGCGATTGGCTAGTCCTACTTCAACGTTCAACTTGAACCTTAGGCGGACTGTTTCGTGGATGGGGTATCCAGATCTACTTCGTAAAGCCTTCTTTCCGTCGTTCTGTTCCTTCATTGCTCATGTATTGATTGACGCGTATCCCCTACTTGCACCGTAGATCATGATCGCAGCGTGCGCCTATCCTGTCCAATATTCCCGGACACTCAGTCACTGACCCTTTACCAGATATCCCGGGGAACAGACATAGATCTAGACATAGAAGAACAAATTGGGACTTTTCCCCTGACACTCCGCATTACTGGCTATCTCCCACCGCCTGTTGCCCCGCCACCGAGTCAACTGCTCTCCGACACAGACGCCCTCGTATATAAACTCCCCATAATCAAGATCGAGGGCGCCTCGATCGGCTCCGACCAAAATTCTTCCGAGAAACGCAGGATTAGTGGGACAGTGAGGATGATAGGCGACGGCGCCGTGCGATGGAGCATGGTAAGTTCAAGTCTATGTGGTGTGAAGACTCCAGGATCTAGAAGTGTTCCTAACCTGATCTTAACGTGTCCAGCGTACCCGATTTGGCGCAAGCAATAAAACGGAATGGGTCACCGAAGGCGTACAAATTGGCGCCATTGGATCGGCTGCTGGTGTCATCGGGTTGTGGACAGGTCCCGAGCATAATCGTACCGACCCATTAGGTATATTTGCCTTCAATCAATATCAAGCAATGGCGTACTGATAGTTGACCTATTGCCACAGGGCCCTGGTGGATGTGGAAGGTATCTGAAGTCCCCGAGATGGTCTGAAGCAAGTTTTATGTTGTATCAACTAGAGAAGTCTTCATTTGTCCAAGTTTATGATGCCTAGAGACACTTTGATGTTCATTGTATGTACTAAATCATAGATTTTCAGATCGCCGTGCGGGAATGCCTTGCACAAGGACGAGCAATGTTATTTAGCCTCTGATCGTCACCACGAAGATGACCTCGAATGCCTGATTATCTATCAAATTCGACCATGTCCCGAAGTTGGTCAACCCAACCGAGCAACCGAGATACGCATACTAGCCTATCCGCTCCTCATCTGCTCAGAAAAGGAACTGAGGTGGAGACCTGTGATCCCTCAAACCAAGGGTTAAATACGTGGGGCTACTTACTACGCATCCCTCATTCCCCAACAATCGCAATGGCAAATCCTCCATTCACCCACATAATAGATGACTCTGATCTTCAGATTCAGTACTCAGTAGGATGGCGAAGCGGAGGTCGTAATGATGAGTTTAACACAACCACTACGCTCACATCAACTGCCAATGCGAGTTTCACTCTGAATTTTGTTGGTGAGCCCAATTCAAGTCACTATTGATTTATATGGAGTTCATAATTACGTTTAGGTACATCGATCAGTGTCTTCGGCACCGTCGACGGTCACAATAACTCTACCTACGAAATCGACGGGGGCGGCCCCTGGAGTTTTTCGAAGGATACCAAGGGCCAGCGGATACCCCGCATATTGTTTTACGAGTCGCCTACCTTGCCTCTCCAAACGCACAAGCTGGTCGGGACCAACATAAACAAGAAAATCATCCTTGATTACCTCGCCATTACTTCCCCCCCTACGCCGGAGAACATATTCTCTTCATCTGCAACCCCGGATGTCCCTTCTGCCGTGACGGGCAGTTTTACTGGGCCTTGCGAAGCTCACTCGTGTGTCCCCAAGGACAATACTACGTCGGCAACGAACCGGAACTTCATCATAGTTGGTTGTACTCTTGCCGCCGTTGCGTTTGTAGGATTACTTTGGGTCATATGGTACATCTGGCGTGGTGGTAGGGAGGCGCAGGGATCTGACGCTATGGGTGGAGTCAGGCCCTACGACGTTGATTGGTCTAGTGCAGACACTCCTGGGAAGCGGTCACGATGATGGACACATTCTGCTCTGCCATGTAACGGCAATCATTGTCTCACATAGAAAGTGATAATATATATCACATACTGCTATACTATACATCTGCCTTGAAACGTTCAACAGAATATCTTCAGACTCAAGCACAAACCCTGAAGCATAGTGGTTCCTCGCCTCTTCCTCAACGCTGAGATACGGCACGTCGTCGTAAAGCTTCCTGGAATCTAGGCGACCAAACGCTTCTGGATTCGCAAGAACATTGTCCCCACGAATAAACTCCTGTGATAATCAGCCATAGCTTTCTTCGCCCAGTTCTCCGTCTGCTGAGAGCCTCTTTCTATTTCTTCATCCGATATCTGGTAAACAGAAACATCAATCGCTTAGGCGATGCTGAAAGCCGGTGCGTATTAACCTTGGGATAGTCGGAGAAGTCTTCTCCAGTGACCTTTTCCTCAATCTTCCATGTCTCGTCGATGCTGATTTCCCCATCATGAGCAATTACGGTCTGGTTCAAGGTTCGCGGATCAACAATAATGCGCGCGACCATCTTACCGATGGTTAGCAACGTCGTATAGATGAGCTTTTGGGAGCGATTGAGTTCCTTTATAGCGGGTTTGTCGATGGATGCATCCAGAACCAGGGTTGATAGGCGTTACAAAGCGACATATTGAACCGTACGCCACGGAGGTAGGAGGGAGGTACTCACCAAGCTATCCGCCTCAAGAAGCGCTTTAGCGACTGACCCTCCAGTATATCCCGAAGCACCAGCGAGGAGCTGATGGTGAATGCAAGACAGCTATATGAGGCTCTGATCTGAGGGGCATGGCTGATCAATTGCTACCATCAACGGCGTATGAGTGACGGTCACTTTGACCTGACATAGAAAAAGGCTTGTCTCTGGTCTTCAGATCAGCGTGAACCAAGCGTAAGCATCATTGTGTGAGCGGTGGTATCGATATCTGTGGAGGATGTACATGAAATGAGTTATTCGTCTATTGTGGTCTATTCCGGCTTGTAGACATCCAGTAATTCCTCCAAGGGTACACCGTATTCGGGAACAAATGATGTTGCGTAGCGCGCCTTAGCTTCCTCCAGTACGTCTGGATAGGGGACGTCTGGATACAGCTTCCTGGCAATCAACGCACCGGCCGCTTCCGCTTTAGCGATGGTATTATCTCCTCGAATGTATAAACTCCTGTAATAGTCGGCAGTGGTCTTCTTCATCCAGTTGACCGATTGCTTGGAAGCGATATCCAAGTCTGCTTCGGAAGCCTTCGAGAACATTAGACGTCATCGCAAGTGCCTAACATGGAAGCAATTCACCTTGTAATAATCGGAGAAGTCCTCCCCAGTCACCTTCTCGCCAATCCCCCATGTTTCGCGCAGGGTGATTTCACCGTCATGGGCGACAACTGTTTGGTTGATTGTTCGAGGATCGGCGATGATCCGCGCGACGAGTTTACCGATGCTGGGGAATGTCGAGTATATGAGCTTCTGATCCTTACTACCGGCGTAAAACTTCGGAGTGTCGAGGGTGTTATGCTCGGAATGGGGAGTCGGCCACATGAACGTGAGCCACCATCCGACATAAATGAAGGTGTACGGTAGCCCGATCTCCTCGATATATTCATGAATACCAATTTTCTGCCGTGCGATGAGTAAGATATTATTTGATTGGGGATACGAACTAGGATGACTCACGATGTCGTTCATCCACATCGCGCCCTTGGGTGCTACAGGCCCGAAATCGGACGGCACTACGCGACCAACACCAAGCTTCTTGGCAGCAGCGAACAATGGCTTCTGGTCTGCAACCCACACAAGGACTGTGCAGATCAGCGTCTCTACGCCAGCGAGGTGTTCTTCCAACTTCTCAGGAGGATCGGAAGTGTCCCCCACTCGAAGTTCGGCTCCAGCGGCGACGAGCTCTTTGACCACTGGTTTGTTGACTGATTGAGCCCGTACTAGAATCGCGAGGCGCTGTAGGTTGGCATTTGTGTGGGGAAATCAGAACAGAGAAGACAGTGGCACCGCGGGGGTACGTACAGATTTGCCTTCTTCAAGAATTGCATTTGCGATGGCTCGTCCGGTGTATCCAGTAGCGCCGACGATGAGTACCAATGGTTTAGACATATCGTTGATATGTAGTTATGATGTGGGATTAAACTGATATACATCGTGTGGTTGAACGACAGTGTTTTATATCATTTCGAGTGCCCTACTTGCACCGGAAGATTGTTTTAGACCAGAGTGGGGCATCTAGCAGTGGGTTGCAGGTCAGAAAAGAAGTCGACAATACATGACAAAGTCAGATCTACCTTGTACTCGCCTCTTGGCAAGCCCCGAAGGACTTACGGCATGTAACCACGATTAAACTGCAACTCTGAAGCCCTCTAGTAGCAGAGAATTTTATATCAGTATTTTATATGTCAGCGCTTTCTTTTCAGGTCAAGTTCAGGTAGAGCTGACAGCCTGTTGTCCGTACACACGTCTCAGGCTCTTGGATATTATCCTGCCTTGGTATCTGTCCGGGAAGTCGTATTTTACGCGAGCATTGAGTCCAATAGGCGTAACATTTTACACATTAGGGTTGTAATGTAGTTACGCGGAGGTATTCGGCGACTTCAAGTGTTCCAGACTCCAGAGACGGAATAAGTCGTACAGGTCGCAGTTGAGAATCGACAACAAGCCTCGTCAGAACAAGCGCCCGGACTGGGCACCTTCAACTTTTATCTATTCTCAGGGGCTCTCTGTCTCTTGAGATCATTACCGGCCCATCGTCCGTAGTTTGGGCTTGTCGGATGAAGACAATGCTCCTGAAGCTTTAAAATCGAAACGAGGACGTCCTCAGTATCATTATGAATTAAGCCGATTATTTTACAAATATACAACGACAACGATAACAAACAAGTAGTGCTACAAAGCTCAAACAAAACTGCTACAAAGTCAAGAATCATGCATCATGGATTATACAGCATGTTCTCTGTGCTCAAGACTCTCCGTCCGCTTCTCTCCAGAAGGATCAAACGCTGACGCACCGTGGGCCTCATTGCCACTTTCCTTCTCTGCTCCTAGCCCACCTTGGGCAGCGTATGGGCCCGTCCTCGCATCGATATGAGGGCTAGAGTCTCGACTGTCCCCTTCAGGAATCGCCGTCTTCTTCTCTCCGTCGCCTCGCAAACGGGCATACTCCTCTCGCGAAGCGTAGCCCTCTGGCGCCCAAGATCTGGAGGTCCATGGCTTGCAGTGACGATCGGTGTACATCTGCATCACGAGTGAGTCCATCTGGATGTCGTTCAACGTGAAGGAAAGAGACTTACGTCATCAACACTCTCAAGTGTCAGATCGGATGATTCGTATAGGAAGAAATATACAACCAGGGCGCCAAATAAGTTGCACGCTATGTGGATCGTCAATCAGCAACGGGCAATCGCGGTAGGAGGTGGGTCCAGCTTGCTTACCAGCAAAAACGAAGCCGTAGCGGAAGTTAATGTCACCGGCGATAAATGGGGTAAAGAATGCCAGCAGGAAGTTGAACAGCCAGTTGGATGACGTAGATAAAGCTCCTTGTTTCGCCCGTGTGCGGGTCGGGAACGTCTCGCCGATGAGAATCCAGATGCCGCTAAGCGTGCAAGAATCGTTAGAATAGAAGACGGGAAGGTTTTTTTGCAATGGAACTTACGGTGCCCAAGTCATGGCGTATCCCAGGATAAACATGCACGCAGCAACAATCATCACTATCGATTTGGACTGTGAGTATGAGTGTCATCATTCTACTATACGAGGCGAGGTGACTTACATTTCCCTAAGCTTTGGTTCTTCTCTGAAACAGGTTCGTTCGGCTCGACAGGACCCATCACGGTACCAGCAGCAGCGAAGACGAACAACCACGCCGATTGCCAGATTCCGCCAACCATCAATGGGATTCTGCGACCGTACTGTGGATAAAGATGTTATAAATATTGCGGATGTGCCGTTTCAGTTGAGGGAAGACATACACGTTCGAGGACCCACAAGCCACCGAAGGTGCAAACGAAATTAACTGCACCGAGAATAATCTGGGTTATGAACGAGTCCGCGAGACCAACAGATTGGAAGACAGTGGCGCCATAGTAGAAGAAGTAGTTTGCCCCCGTGAGCTGTTGAAGAGCCTGAAGAGCCATTCCTAAGAATGCAGACTTCAGCCCTCCGAATACGATTGGTAGATAGGTAGAAGACGTACCAAGGAAAGTCCGGTATCTTGTCTTCCCCTTCGACTCGAAGCAGGTGAGCCACCCGGCCTGTAGCTTTCTCTCTCTTTCAGCCATCATTCTAATTTGCTCAACCTCGCGAACGACAAAGGCATTAGTTTGCCGTTCTGAAGCCGAGACACCTCGCGAAAGGGCAACGGAGCGACGAGCCTCCTCGATACGATTATGCGCGGCGAGCCAACGAGGAGACTCAGGCATGAAAAGCATGCCGACTGCGAGTACCAGCGCCCAGATGATACCGATGGCCACGACGATGCGCCACGATCCCGATCCCGAGACAGAGCGGGTACCGATAGAGATACAATCTGGCAAAATGAAAGATAAACGATCTCCGTCAGCGGAGACGAGTCAAAGTACTTACAGGCCACTAGTATGCCAAAAGTGATGAAAAGTTGATATGTTGCTGTGAGAGTGCCTCGAATCTGTGGTGGTGCTGTTTCTGCTTGATACTAAGTATTGTGGCATAAGTACCCAAGGCGGTTAAAGTCATGGATCAACGTACCATAGGTACGGCAGCGCTCAGTGCACCTACTCCTAGACCGCTGACCAGTCTGCCGACCGCGAACTGCTGCCAAGAGGAGAAGGACAGTAATTGGATGATCACCCCTACAATAAACACGCCGCATTCCACGATCATCGCCCATCGCCTGCCCAGCGCGTCTGCAATGGGAGCACCCGCCAGCGCGCCAACCAGCGTTCCAATCGACAGAAGGCTGACAATCAGCCCTGCTCGCACCATTGAGAACTCGCACGTCCCAACGTCCCCTGGTGTCCCACATTGGGCGAAGCGTGATTTAAAGTCGTCCATGAGAAGGATGTCAGATATCTGACCGGTGTCGTACTGAAAGATAGGTTAGACTAGACGTGCGTATCATAACTCGACAGGACGTACGCCAAAAATGAAACCGCCCATAGATGCCACAAGGGCGAGCATAATCGCCACTGCACCTATTGGCACTTCTTTCCTGCCATCGTGTATCAGCAGTGAATAATGGGTATTTCTTGTCGTGAACATACACGTAAAAGAGAGGCATCGCTATGATTTGCGCCCAAGTACGGCCTGGGTATGCTGGTATGCTAGCCTCGACCAACCCTTTTTCAGAGAGGTAAGTAGTAGGAATGAAAGGGTTATTAGTCTTCACCCGAGCCTTCCGCTATTTATAGGGGGTTCGCTAGCCGAGATGTGCTCCACCAGTGACTAGTGAGCCGTCATTGATGGATGAACTCATTCAAATTTCAAACGGCAGGAGACTCCACGGCGCGGTCCTCGTTCACCGGTCCAGAGCCATGAGGAGGTGGATAAATAGAAATTCTTCTCCGTAAAGCAGCCTCGAGCTGGCTTCGAGGAAAGTTGGAGGAAAGGGGATTGAATTCGGAAGACGGAAGTAATGGGCGCTAAAATCAATATGAGAGACATTGTAACCCGTTCCGATCATGATCAGACCTTCCGTACTCCGACCCTCCAAGTGTCTACCATTTAATTTAACAACTTATATGTAGCATACGTACCAGCATATGGGTGGAAACAGCAGCTCTGGACCTCTGATACTTGAAAGGCTGGGAACTTCTGAAAAGCTAATTATAAGTGGAGTTATCATTTTACCCCGGTTATAAATGCTGTATATTTGGAAGCTCCGGCAAGGCCTCGTTCGCCGCATTCTCCCGTCAGCTGCAGGAATATGTCAAATGGAAACTAAGGTATAGCCCTGGGATGAAGTGAACACGAATGCCGAACTTAAGAGGCTTTCTCAACACCCAGAGATTATTGACCCCTCAGGAGACTCAGGGGCTTTCTCCACCCCCGCAACAACTCCGCCGAGCGCTCAGCGCCCGCCCACGTTCAGCGTTGACTCAACTCTCCTTTCTCGACTCTGCATAGAGCTGAGCACAACGAGAAGGCCATGTCCGCATCTGACAGTGTCTGCGGAATTCTTATTCTCGCCTGTTTCGATGTTGTAACAGGAATATGTCTTGATTTTATATCACTTCGTGAGCGTCGTGTTGCGAATTGCTTGATGGCTAGCGCTGATCTATCTACTACGAAGGACATAATTGCACGGAACATCTTTGCTCGCTATGCAGATGGGACAACAAGGTCGAAGATGATTCATCCGAACGGGACCCTCTGATCCCTCGATCTACGCAACCCTCACCTCAACCACTCATGGATCATTCGTAGCAAACGGATTCTTCCTACCCAGCATATGGCGCAGCCTGAAGCAACGGTTTCGGAGCACCGCGCCTCCCCGCCGTCCACTGCGTACGGGGATTCGTACCCGAGTTCAACGGATTTGTAGGATGGCTTACGGATGGAACTACGTATTGTGAAGGAATCATATGGGAATATGATATGCGTACGGTTTAATGCAAACTATAAGTCAAGGACATGGAACTAATTATGTCTACGATTAAACGAACGATTTAGCCCAGGCTTCGTCTGGGGCAAGTTTAGACCAACCTCAGCGACATCGACATCATAAGGCCTTGCGACCGTGGCGTCATATTTTAGTGCCTCTTGACGGCAGAGGTACCATATAACCCAAAGCAGGCCCACCAGCACAAGCCCTCCAAGAACGCATCCGACTATGATGCCTGCGTTTACGCGGGCCGTCGACGTCAACGTCGTGCCAGCACTAGCGCTATTGCTCTCAGAGCCGCACAACTGCGTCACGCATGCGGAGAAGGTATTCGGCAGCGTGGAAGTGATGGTGATGTAATCGACGACGACTCTACCTCCCTTGCTCGTCGCAACTAGCGTATGCTTTTTGTGCGATAGGGCGGGCGACTCGTAGAATAACACGCGGTATATCCGTCCGCCCTTTGGATCCATGGAGAATCTCGAGGTCGTGGTGCCGTCAACCTCGTACGCCGAATTTACCGTGGAATTTGTGACGGAGCCAAAGACGCTGATGGATGTGCCTGATCAAAGACCGCCACAACGTCCTCAATATCCCGGGCCGCAGTGTGAGCAAAATGGGGCTCACCGACAAATGAAACGGTCAACGTCTCGTTAAGGCTGTCCGTGTATGTAGTGGAACTATTGAACTCCGGAGCAAGGCCGCCACGCTGCCATCCTAATGAGTACCGGATGCGGGGATCCGAGTCATCCAAGAGATATGTAAACGGAGAAGTCATACGACGACGTGGGGAACAACTTGCCAGAGGAATCTGAAGCAGCCGCTCGCGCTTACTAGGGTCATAAATAATACAAATACGAGGATTCTACCTCAGTTTCTTGTCGAGCAGGTTTCGCACCTCAGTCGCTTCGTCAAGCAAAGACCATTGTGTTCCCAAGGAAATATTGAACGGGCGGCTGTCCTTGAGTTAACGACGATCAAGGTTGAGGATTGAATATTGACTAGTTGACTCCTCGACATCAATCTAACTCCAGCGCGAACGCTGTCCGTGCTGAGTATGATACGATATACATCTAAAACCTTTTATGCACTGCAAAGTTGCATCTGCATAGCTACGGACTTTGACTCGTTTCACAGATGAGGGGGAAGTGCTGGTTGCAACCTATCAAGCTTAATCAAACCACATCCCCCCATCAATAGTGATAGTTTGCCCTACATAGGAGCAATATCAAACTCAAGTTAGCATCGCAGCCCGTTGGAAGCGAAGACGAACCTGTTATATAGCTAGATTTCTCGGACGCAAGCATTGACACAACATTGGCGACCTCGCTCGGGTCACCGATCCGCCTGAGTGCGGTCTTCGTTCTGAACTGGATATGTGGGGAAGGATGAGATTAATTTAGGCGCCGCATTGTATGAACCCCCTGACGTTCGGATCACTCACATGTTCGAGGAAATCAAAGTTGGAAGCCTTCGTTATCTCGGCTCCGGAATCGCGTACTACACGGATCGAAAGTCACCTTGTTGTATATTTCAAACCGAAAGGAAAGGTGCTCACGCATCGCCGTCTCTATTGCACCGGGGGCATATGCATTCACTGTAATCCCATGTACGCCCCACTCCTGTGCTGAAGCGGGTGTACAGTGAGTGGATGAACAAGGGATGGTAGCCTGATCATCGATGGAGCCATCGTACCAGCGGTTTGCGTTAACGACCTGACAGCGAATTTGCTCGCAGAATATGCTCCAATCATGACACCTGCTTTCTTCCCACCAATGGAAGACGCTCCTGCAGAGGGGAGTTATGAGTGGATGGAAACATCGAAGTTAGGCGAAAGGAGAACAACAACCGCACCGATTATCCGACCGCCACGTTTTTGCTCAATCATTAACCTTGCGGCAGCTTGATAACAGAGTAACACTCCTCGAACGTTGACTGAGAATAATTTATCCCATTCGTCGACGGTAACTTAACGAGTACGTGCAGGAAGCCCATGACTTCAATATGATTAGCCTTTTATTTGACAAGAGTGATGCATACCATCGAGGAGAGAATTCGGCCAAGCTACGCCCGCGTTAGCTACCATCTTGTACGTTCGTGTTAAATCATTAGGCGGGTCAGATGGCAACCAGAACTCACAACATCCAGACCGCCAAAAGCTTCTTTGGTTTTGGCTACAAGGTTATTGACATCACTTTCCGATGATACGTCCGCTAGCACGACTTGCGCCCGACCCTTCTTCGACTGGATTTCCGTTGCTAGTGCGTTGAGCTGATCGAGTTTGGACGCGACGTCACTGATCATCACGGCTAAGCCATCAGCTGCGAGTTGAAGAGCAATAGCCCGACCGATCCCCTGCGCCGCACCAGTGACAATAGCGACTTTGTGGATCGGGGTTGAATCAGTGGACATGATGACTACCACCAGTGGGGGCGGTCAACGATAAGGGTGGCTCTGCCGCTCGGAGCCATTTAAACATCCCAACGACTCTGTGTGGGAGCATGTTGTGACAGCCTGTTCCAGAACATCCGGCGTTTTCTGAGGCGGTATCATCTGCTCAGCTCTGATTGACAGATGCATTGAGTTCATGGTAAGCCTTTGGAGCTCACAAACACTAGCGTACCGAATTGGTTCGTCACAGATTTGGAAAAGAGGATTACTTCTTGCGTCAGCAGGGTAAAGAACCATGTGGGAAGAACCAAGAGGCGCTCGCTAGTACCAGTGAGGCGATAAGGAGCGGTCTTGGAAAGCTGCCCCCGACAAGAAAGCACCACTATTACTACACCAGGCTTTGGTAGGGCTAGTCAAACCATATTCCGCCGTCAATGGTGATGGTTTGGCCTGTGGATTGTTAGTATAGGCAACCGCCAGAGATATATTTGACCTCGACACACCTGTCATGTAGCTAGATTTCTCCGATGCTAGCATCGAAACGAAGTTAGCTATCTCCTCAGGCTGCCCACATCTCCTGAGCGCCGTGGAAGCTTTGAGCTAGGTTCAGAGGAAATGATAAAGTCCATGCATGTGTGAGGTCGCATAAGTGCACGCACCTGGCTAATGAGACCGGCGCCTGATGGCGTGATAATTGTGGCCTCAGCGTCGTGTACTAAAGTTGAAATTACTGATGAAGAGGCCATTCACGAAGATAGACCCTGGAACTCACGCATGGGAGTCTCTATTGTACCAGGCGCGTATGCATTGACCGTGATGCCATGTGCACCCCATTCGCAAGCTACGGAGAAGAACCTAAGTACGCAGCTATCAGGCAGAGTTAGAGTAGAGGCACCATACCAGCGGATTGAGTCAACGATCGGACAGCAAATTTACTGGCGGAATAGGCACTTAAATTGCCACTGCCTTTCTTCCCAGCAATCGAAGAAGCACCTTGAGAAAGAGAGCTGCAGCGAAATAAATACATGACGGGAGTGCCCCCACCAATTATTCGACCACCGCGTTTCTGCTCGATCATCAATCTTGCTGCAGCTTGATAGCAAAGCAGCACACCGCGGACGTTGATAGAGAATAGTTTATCCCATTCTTGAATAGTGACTATTGTCGAATAATGAGAAATTTACGAGAGCGGGTGAACCACTTTATGCGTACCGTCAAGAATAGGGTTCGCCAAGCAGATACCAGCATTGGCGACCATCTACGTATTGAATGAATGCATTTGGAGGAGTGGGTGGAAATCAAGGACAAACTTACAACGTCCAAACCACCAAATGTGTCCTTGGTTTTGGCTACGAGTTTGTTAACGTCCGCCTCCGAACTTACATCTGCCGGTACGACCAAGGTTTGGCTTTCAGCATTCTTCAACTTTATTTCTGCCGCAACAACATCCATCAAGTCTTGCTTTGATGCAATATCGCTTATCACGACGGCGAAACCATCGCTGGCAAGTTGGATCGCAATAGCTCTACCAATTCCCTGCGCTGCGCCAGTGACGATAGCGGTTTTGGGCTGATAGTTGGGCGGCATGGTGCTTGTGGAATAGGGGGGGGGGTCGTTGGCTGAGAAGTGGGAGGCGGAATATGACGATGAGCTCACAGTGCGCCATGTATTTATGGGCACAGAACTCCTAGAGTGTGCCGAATAGAAGTAGAGTTTAACAGCGGTCACTCACAAGAAACGTGGTTGCATTCAACGGATACCAACGTGACAGATGACGGAGAAGCAGTGAGAACCTAGAAGCATGGCGACGATCGTGGCGATGATGAGACGTCCGCAGCATGTTGCTCAAATCAACTAACGGGGGATTCTTGTAAAGTATATCGAGTAGGAAGCCCTGAGAGGGCCACGAACGGAGCGGGTGATAGGCGGAAGGCGACAATTTGCCTGTATAAGAAAGAATCGGTACATCGACCTTGAGTCCCGTGTGATGAAAACTGAAGATCCTTACCTTCGCGATAGAGAGGTCGAACGGTCTGATAAAGGGTCAGGACATATAAGGAAGGGACGTGAGGACAGTGAGGTGAATCAAGATTCGCATAGCCTCCAGTGAATCCACGCCCATCCGAAGGAATGCGGTAACGCTGCGTTCCAGCCGTGTAGTTATCCAGACAAGCCGTGGGGCTGCCCTCTACGACGCGGAGAAGGCTGTCTGATTGTCAGGAGGATGAGAACCGCTACGCATGGAGCTGAAACGTTCAAGAGTTGTGCTTGATTGATATACATGGGACAGATCCGCAAGAGTGGCGTAGGCGGAACCCAATACTTGCACCAGAACCAGTTGTATGTGAACGAAATCGGATCCTAGTATATAAAATGACCGTCTAGCACATTTTCCGTTCTGCAATACAATGCTGTTCAGAGGCATTCACAAAGATAGATGGCAAACGGACGTACAATATGTGGCTATGTGAGGGTTCAATCAGACTGGAAAGTATGAGACGTGGTGATGGTGCCGGGTCAACGTAGTTTGAGCCGCCGTCCTCGTGAGGTTGGGGTCTGGATAGAGCTAGAACCGACATAGTTGTGAGAGGATTCTGCACGCAAAAGCCGCACTGCAGGGTTTAGTCAAGATGGCCGTGCTAAAGGGGGAGAGCATGGGGTTCATAGGGAAACTGCCGCAGGAGAAATCGTAGGTGAGGCGTCAGAAGTCAAAGGGTGGCACGGTCTCCATTTTCATTACAGAATGGTTGAGGTATTGATACCGCGAGATCTTGACTACACTATCGCAAACGACACCGCCAGGACAACTGTCTCCGCCAACATCCTGCCAGAAGTGTTCGAGAGCTGACCGTGGACTTAATTGTTAGATTACCACCAAAATTACACCCACCGTTAGCATTAAACTGGCACGCATACACTCAAGGTTAATGTGTCGCGAGGTGTATTGCGAGTGTCTGGCGTTGGCGTATGCGACACAGAAAAAGAGGGATTTGTTCGGACGTTATCTCGTCGCTCTATTGGTTATCGGTGGCTCTGTCCCTGAGATATCGAGAGCTACCCATGGTAGAGGAGGAGGAGATCCGGGGAGCGGCATGAGCATTTTCGCAGGAAATTCGCTGCCGGGCTATGGCTGTAGCCCGGGAGGACTGCGCGAGAGCTGCAGGATTTGGCGCGAGTAGTGATTCGGATGTCGACTGTATTTGGGCAATGACGGCGAGCGCTCAGTCAGTAAACAGAGGTGAAAGCAACAGAGAGCAGGTACTTACCTTGTTGATTGGTAAATGGAAATAGCGTCAAGTGGTGCCCTTAGTTCTACGTTCGACGCCGCGTGGTCACGGTCGAACGCGTACATCTCGCCTGAGAAACGAAGAGTGAGTGGTGGGAGTCGCGCAAGATGAGTGACAAGAACGCGTTGTCCATATTTGGTAAAAAGTGAACCTTGAAAAGCACTCATCTGAGTTTCGGAATGGACCGAAGGTGCCCCAAACAGGGGCCGGTACTGATCACTTATCTCGTTTACTTCCTGCAAGCAGTGTCGACCGCCATCGACCCAAGTTCTTCGCAAAATACAACCTGTGTAACTCCTATACGAGTACTCTGAGAATAAAATTGGCGAAAACCATCCCCCACGACGATGATTTTTATTCGGTGTTTACGCGAACTGGTGGCGAGGACGTGACAGTAGTGCTACATTCGACGGAGGTTATAACTTATGATCAGATCTACGCCGTCTTGAGAAACAGGATGCTTACGGAGGTTTAGGTTCACTCCGCTGGAAAGGTTGCCAATGACCCAACCGTTTCGTTTGTTGCTTTACCGGGCGGATTATTTGAGAATATCAATTCACGAGTACTACAGAGGCAGAGACGTAGTAATTATAATCGTTCCCCACCCCCAACTAGTAGCCGACAAAAGAGCTAAAGTTCGAGGTTGACAGCCATGTTTGCCGCCTCGTCCAAAGTTCAGACTACTCATGAGATGTCGTCGAAGATAGTGGTATATTCCATCGCATCAAAACCTCATATCCTCTGCTGATCGCTTAATACCACTTTACTAAGCTCCTCCGTCCATTTGGCGTATGTCATGGCCTCTCCACGTAGCATTTCCAACACGCTGGTGATATCCCCAATCAGGGCGTCGAACGCGGAAGTTTCAAGGAAAGTCTTGAGGCGTCTTTGCATCTCGTCGCTCGGCATCGACGAGTTTACTGGATCGCATATGAACACCAACATCACCACAGTAACTAGGCTAATTCAGTGTTGAACTATGGAACAGAGTCTAAAAGGAGTGTTCACCTGTCGCGACTCGTGCCGTTTGTTCAGCCATATTCAGCCGATGGCCATCACCAGCCTGTTAATATTTGACGATTATGAAGTTGCCACGGCCGAAGGTGCTACTGCTCACCATCTTTTCGAGATATACCTGAGGGATTCAAGGACAATAGATTCAGCTCAATAGACTGAACTCATGCAGAGGACAGCTCACATCCTAGAAAGGCTTTGTGAGTGCATTGTAATTGAAACATAAAATAGAGGTGCTCACGCCCTATGGAGCACACATCAAAACATGGGACACGTTATCTTGGCACGAATCTTCGATGCATGGCTCAAACTCACAAACTACAAAGTAGTGAGTGACTGAGCGCAAACCGCGAGGTAGATTATTTCTTACCAGCTATATTTGGCGTCGATTTTCAGCCCGTCAGTCCTCTTATTAGGCAGGCGGCGGAGAGAAACCCACGATCTAGAGGCGATATTCACAGACGATGAGCAAGCACAACCGCCAAGGCACACCGGGATCGCCTCACTTCCTATAGAGGTTTAACGTCACTGAAGGTGTCACAGCAGACACAGGCTCCAAGGGCTTACATGCTGTAAAACGAAACAGATAAGAGTTGCACGCCGCAAAAGACAACGAAGAGCACGTACTATCTACATGGAGTCAAAGAGAGCGACGATGTACTAAATATGCCACTCACCCACTATGTAAGATAGAGGCAACTGTTAGAACGAGGTGGGAGAAGTCATAAAACAACTTACTTGCTATTGATATATGACAGAGCAACATGCGATATCACGGTCATCAAATCCTTGACCTTCAGAGTGACAGCACTACCAACTCACGGACTATACACCGCCGGTGAGTATCGTACAGCGCATTCTGACAAGATGTACGCTCACCGACTATCGATGTGATATCGGGGGGGGGAGTAAGCCCAGAGATAGTGTGGGGCGGGGGAGGCCGACCTACCCACTACAGTTTGATCAGCAATCATACACGACACATGTATACTGGGAAACGAAGCACGTACGTGCTAGATAACACCCAAAGGTCTCCCATTAATGGTGATATACGTTCATAAGAGGAAATTACTGACTGTATTCTACCATCACCCTCGATTAGTGACCTTTAGTTCAAACCATTCGAAATGGAGACACATACCTTATCCTGCACAACCAGCAACCACCAAGATCAATCATCAATTTTCGGAAGAGGTGATCAAGGCTCACGTCGTTCTGATGGGATGTTGGGGTTGCTTGAGTTCATCGAGTCAAGAGAAGGGAGGGGATAGAACTTACACCCTTGAAATATTTGAGGCCATAATAAGAAACTAGTGGTCATTCACGGCCAAATGTCATGATGCACAACATACCCACTAGATCAAATATCATCACCATGAGCCACAGAATAAAAATCTGGAGACATTGACTTACTTCCTGTAATAAAATAATTAGTTAAATCAGGAAGGTCCCATAGTCTTGCCAGAATAGATACTCACCCACTGCATTGGGGTCAAACCATCGTTATGAAGAGTAGACTCGTGTAAGCGGAGAAATTCAAACTGACCCACTGACAAAGGAGCGGGATCAGGATCTAAGGCAGGGTGAGTGAGTATCTGAACGACTCACATGCTTGCGAGTTTGGTGAACGCAGCCGGCGTTCCGTCGAATTAGTGTTGCCCTTCTCAGCCCAGTAGCAAACTCACCTCCTGATAAATCGCGTCGTACGTCTCAGTACTGATCCATAGAGATAGACTTAGTTACATACCCACTACAGGTTCACGCCCGTCATAAGTGTCAGAAGCAGATGCGCCCAGGTGTTAGGATCAACTCACGGGCTTCAATAATACAGGGGGTAAGGGGTCAGGGGTAGAACCAAATCGTGGAACGACTCACATGCTACGGGTTCGGTACATTCGTCGAAAGAATCAGCTATGCTCAATAGGAAGGTAGCATGAGAAACTGACATTCTGTGCGATTGTCTCAGAAATGCCATTTACATTGACAGAATAAAAAGGAACTCACGAACTACGACACACGCGTTGCAGTTGCAAGATGATTAGCGTGTCACCGGTGGCATGGTCTTATGATATATACTTACTGTCTACAAGAATGCATCAAAAACATCCGTGAACTTGTGTCTTACACAATATGTAGGGCGTAACTTACTTTCTATATTCATGAATCGTTAGCTTGGTAAACAGTAAAGAAGCGAGAGTACTCACCCACTATAGAAGACGACAACCCGATATACGCAAGAATGAGTTATGAAAAAACGTGAAGAGTAGAGTCGGGCCCACAATTTTCTGGGCAGAATAAGACGCCTCGTTAGGCTGCGCCATTAAATGAAAATCATCATCATTTACCGTAATCTGGAGGTGGATCAGTCTTCATAACGAATGAATGTGAAAGCGCGCACCATATGCTGTAATAATGGATCAGAGTTTTCTTCCGTCAGCCTCATCAGGTTCGATGGAAACAGCTGAGTTCAAAGGCTTACACTTCCCTGGAAATTATCAAAGCGTAAGTATATCAAGAAGATCGAAGTTGATGACATACAGTTTCTTCTGCGTTCTGTTCAAGAGGGAAGCGTAAGGTGTGGTAGCTAGATGGGTACCTAACACTAAGCTTACCGCCTAGAATACGTGAGAGTGATAAATATTCAAGTGGTTACTATCGATTACGATATAGATTTCGATTAGCTGAACTCACCGCTTTCTAGCGAAGACATTTCGTGAAGTGTTCTAGGTAGCGATGCTTTGTAGATACAATATCACTCACAGTTACTGCCTGTTCCCAACAAACGCGTCAGCTACACGAGACTCAACAAGTAAGGGAGAACACGAACTATCTGCACCATGAGGAATGTCGGGTAGTTATGAGTACATTACAATGTTAAGCCACTCACCTCCTACGGAGGCGAAGTTAGCGTCTGAATGAGTGTCCATAGGATGAAAACGTTACCAGCTAGTCGAAAATCACGTCAGTAATCAGGGACAATGAGAAGCTCGAGATAAACATACATCCTATCGAAGGGACAGCAACCGCACATTATTATCCTCGCTCATCAAAAATAGCATAGCACACACCCTCTACAGCATGCAAAGGAAAGAGCGGCTCAGTATCCAGACATATAGTACTCAATATATAAGGATATACCTGATTGACTGGGAACCAGTTGATACAATTAAGTACAATGTTCTTCATCTCGTGCCTTCGCAGCCCGTTCCTTCGTCTCTGCTGGTTCTCCAAGACGCTATGAGGCATCTGTCAAAGAGGGCCTTCAGCACGAGGAAATACGAAGAGTCCTCACTGTTCTATTGAATATCCGACGTAGAGGTGAATACGATTCCTTTGTGTCGACACAAACAGTTGCTTGAGGGAAAGGTCGCTGAGAGAGTCGACAGTGGCCCTGATGAGTTGGTCGCAATTCGTCATGGGCAAGTGCATGTCTGACCAGACGTTGGTTTAACCGTTTCCACACGATGTGATGAGAATACGCACCGTATACGTATACGTGGTTTTGGGGTGGGTGATCCCGATCGTAGAGCCTGGTGATATATTTGGCTTCGAAATCTTCCTTGGCACGAGCTGGCGCTGCGAGTCTGGCAGCTGGGCGGTCCATTCCTCCTTCTATTAGCTGCGCCATAGCCTCTTTATGACGGTAGTCGAATTTGGTGAAGATAGCCACGACTGGGACTAGTAATCGCGCAAGACAGGGGTTACAGGGAAGTCCAGCCTATTGTGATGGTCCTGCTAACTCACCGTTTCCTTTACGGCATTCCTCGAAAAAGCTCGTCTCATCTTCTAGCAACAAACGGGGGGTATCCGACGGAATACAATACCTACAAAAATCTCACCAGTCAAGATACACGAGTTGAAGACCACGACGACTTACCATACGGCATGCAGCCGATTCTTTATGTGCGAGAAGCTCGACCGTTTTCTAATAAACGCCTTCGCTCGCTCAAGCTCTGCTGTGGTACCTGCTTCAAATCCTCGCGAATCGTGAAAGACAAAGTCGTCACGGCCGCCGAACACGTATCCTTGCTCTATGTCGTGTTGTCCTCGCTAGGCTTGTTGTCAGACGACCTCTCGAGCAGAGGATCCATAATCATACCCCAGCGCTTGGTCTGAGCAGCGAAAGACTCATCTGGTGTGTGGATTGATATTTGTGCTATGAGTGTGAGATTGATGGCTGAGACGTACCCTTCTTCCTGTAGTATCGACGGCGGTTGGATTCTCCGTCGTATTGCAAACTTTCTGAAGAATAGTGGTCTTTCCTGCGTTGGCTTTTCCAATGATGAGTACGCGGAATTTGGGGCAGTAACGACGGACGAGTGACATGTCCATCCCTTCGTTGTCGGGCGAATTCATGCTAAGTTGGAGCAATGCAAAAGACAACTGCGGGGGCTCAGCGGCACTGAGTGAAATCTTTATATACGGCGAGCAGCATCATAATGAAACCGAGCGTCCCGGCATCAAATTGATGAATCCAAATAGTAAAAGAGCCTGGTACCTCGAACGTGTGTGGTGAGACGCCCAATACGCCCGAATGCGGTCACCATGCAAAGCAAACTCGCACACGACCTCAGTGCATTGGCCGAGTTAAAATGTGATTGAGGTGCGACTATAGTCAGAAGCCAGGGTTTATTTGGGCGTTATCGACTTTCCTTGCTTCTTAGAACCTCGCTGCAGGGCACGATGCGGTAGGTTGAGAAGAAGAAATGGATATCAAATCACGATAAATTCGAGTGCGTGATGAACGTCGCTAGGAATGATGATACAGTGGCACCAACTCTTACGCTCCTGTCCTAAAAACGTCCCACAAATGTTCCTCAGACAACCCGTAGTCAAGCACAAAGCCCGATGCGTAGTGGTTCTTCGCCTCTTCTTCAACGTCGGGATAGGGTACGTCGTCATAAAGCTTCCTGGAATCCAAGCGACCTAACGCTTCCGCCTTCGCAAGGGTGTTGTCCCCACGAATGAACAAGCTCCTGTAATAATCAGCAACAGCTTTCTTCGCCCAGTTGCCCGTCTGCTGACAGCCTCTCTCTATCTCTTCATCGGACACCTAACGAGAATAAAGCAAACATCAATAACTTGAGCGATGTAGAAAACCGGGCGGTACTGGCCTTGGGATAGTCGGAGAAGTCTTCGCCGGTAACCTTTGCGGCAACTTTCCACGTCTCATTGATACTGATTTCCCCGTCGTAGACAACGACGGTCTGGTTCAAGGTTCGCGGATCGACGATGATGCGCGCGACCATTTTACCAATGGTTGGCAACGTCGAGTATATGAGCTTTTGAGAGCGATCGCCAACGTAGACCTTCTGTGTCATAAGTGTATTCCTCGCTGAGTGGGGAGGGGGAAACATCCCCGACAACCACCACCCGACTTCAATGAAGGTATGCGGAAGCCCAAGTTCTTTGATATAGTCACGAATCCCGAGTTTCTAGTTGCGACTAAGCATCAATGGTTATCTGACGAAGAATGGAGGCAAGCGGTGCTTACCAGATCATGCATGCCCATCACACCCTTCGGCGCAGTCGGTCCAAAGTCAGACGGAACCACGCGCCCAACACCGGCTTTCTTGGCCGCCAGTATCAAGGGCTTCTGATCTACCATGACAAGAACCGTAGAGATCAAGACGTCTACGCCCTTCAAATAGGATTCCAGCTTCTCAGGAGACTGAGAGATATCTCCTATCACGACCTCAGCACCAGCATCGGTCAGCTCCTTGATGCCTGGTTTGTTAATGGATGACTGTCGGACAAGGATTGATAGCCGCTGGGAACACAATGTAAGTCTTGATGGAGAAAAAGTCAGTTGATACTCACGAAGTTCCTCGCTTCAAGAAGAGCTTTGGCGATTGCTCCTCCAGTATATCCGGAAGCGCCAACGATGAAGCCGTGTGTTTTGGACATGTTCGCGAATGTTTCGAATTACGGATGAATTTGTATCACATTGCGACGAATGTAAAGAAGCTATATAGGACTGCGTTCCGTTCAGAAATCCGAATTCACTGGGGTAGAAATTCCACGGTGGAAAATGGTAGAATGGGATAGGCTAGGCAGGAGTGCCGCCGACGTGATTAGCGCTGGTTGTTATCCTTTTGGGTAAGTCCCTTGATGAGAATATCCTAAACGGGTGGACCAAATCGCGATCCCGGCTGGGTCCATCAAGGGTAGCCGACCACCCGCACATCAATCGCGACGTCGTACTCGCTGTCTCAGCCGGCGAGCTCAAAGAGATCAGTCAATATTGAGCCCAAGTATTCGCTTTTTGCCAATAAATCTAGATTATATTGCTGTATGTATATTCTAGTGAATTCATTACCAGTTCAAGTATATTATGCTGGAAATCCTGATGATGAAACATTAAGTGTACAAAGGGGTAATATGGTATTATTGCCACAGAACTAGTCACTGGAGATATCTATTTACCTCTGAACCACCCATGAATCAATGTTCTATGATAAAATCCATCAAATTCTTTTGTTTTCATTATTATCTCAAACATTGTTCAGAAATACTTCGCTCTGGGGCTACTTTTCATCAGCTCTGAGTATATAGTCACACTCTATCAATATTATCATAATTTGAAGCAAAGGCGCGTGCTCAAACACTCAAATTTGACAAAGAACTTGAGTCCGCTGCCTGGAATAGCGAGCGCGAAAGTTTGGTCGGAGGATGGCGCGGAGGATTGATTGCCGCAAGGCCATGCGGGAGGTTCTCACGAGGGACTGGCTAGAAATGGACCGAGGAGCGCCAAGGTTCCTGAATTCTACGGAATTCTCATTCTACGGTTTTCTATGGTGCACTCCACCTAGTCACCGCTAAGTTAGAACAGGCGCAAAATTGGTCAGGAAATTTTGAAAAATTTTAGACTTGCCTTAAACACAATTTATCTGTCGCACAATGTCTGCTCTAGCTTCAATAATGCCAAATCAATGCTTTGACAGGCTTCCCGCCCCCTGTAGGAGTATAACAAAGATTGTCACGCAAGTCACGAATGTGACAGAGCTCCCATATAAAGGTGACTTATGTCACGCACGCAAATTGAGAGGAATAAAAAATTATAACTCCGTCAGTTTTGAGAATTTCGACAAACTGTCTGGCAGTCTTGTTCCTTTCATGAAATAATGCATTTCTGCTAGAGGGATAAGAAAAAGGGTGAGAATTACTGACTCGATAAGCGCTGTTCCAACTTAGCGGTGACTAGGTGGAGTGCACCATATCCCAGTCAACTGGGTGCCCTCGTTCCGTTGGTAATTACTGATCAATCGCCATGATCGACGGCATATTACTGACTGTCAGTTTGATCCGCCAGCGAAAGCCAAACAAAGGGACCAGGGGCTAGCATAAGCAGAGGAGTTTGGGCATAAGCATTGTTGGGTAAGCAACTTTCGCAATGTATCGTTGCTATCTTTACTTCTTAGAACGTCGCTGAAAATGGGTAGCTTTGAAAATATTTGGATATCGTGATGAATCACTACATCCTACGCTACCGTCTCGAAAACATCAAACAGAAGTTCCTCGGGCACACTGTATTCAAGTACAAAACCGGACCTATAATGGTTCCTCGCCACTTCTTCGACATCAGGATACGGTATGTCATCGTGAAGCTTTCTTGAATCAAGGTGACCTAGCGCTACCGCCTTCGCAAGGGTGTTGTCCCCGCGAATGAACAAGCTCCTGTAATATTCAGCAGCGATCTTTTTCGCCCAGTTATCCGTCTGTTGACAGCCCCTCTCTATCTCTTCATCAGATATCTGAATAAAAGCGGAAGCATCATCGCATGACCAGTGCAAAGAATCGACGCGGTACTGACCTTCGGGTAGTCGGAGAAGTCTTCTCCGGTGACCTTTTCCGCAATCTTCCATGTCTCATCGATGCTAATTTCCCCATCATGGGCAACGACGGTCTGGTTCAAGGTTCGCGGGTCGACAATAATGCGCGCGACCATTTTACCAATGGTTGGCAACGTCGAATAGATGAGCTTTTGGGAGCGATTGCCCGCGTATGCTTTCTGACTCGTGACCGTATTTTTTGCCGAATGCAGGGGGGGGGGGAAACATCCATAACAGCCACCACCCATCCTCAATGAAGGTATGTGGAAGACCAAGTTCCTTTACATACTCACGGATCCCAAGTTTCTGTTGATGGACATTAGGGACTATTTTACGGAGAGGAGGGATTAGGAATACGTACGAGATCGTGCATTTCCATGACACCCCTGGGAGCGGTCGGGCCAAAGTGACGGTAGAGATCAAGACTTCTACTCCCTTGAGGTAGGTTTCTAGCTTCTCGGGGGACTCGGAGACATCTCCTATCACGACCTCAGCTCCGGCCTCTCTGAGGTGCTTTATAGCGGGTTTGTCGACAGATGCCTCTCTGACCAAAATTGACAGGCGCTACAAGGGGACACATTGTCTTATACAGGCTGTTGCCACGGAGGAAAGGAAGTGCTCACGAAGGTCCCTGCCTCCAGAAGCGTGTTGGCGATTGCTCCTCCAGTATATCCTGAGGCGCCAACTATGAAGACGTGTGTTTTGGGCATGTTGAAGTGTGCTTTCAGTTTCAGTCGACGCTCGTCAAGTGCCGAGCGTCACTAGCTTCTATACTATCGTCTTGAAAACATCCAACAGAAGTTCCTCCGGCACGCTGTATTGAAGGGCAAAGCCCGGCGCATAGTGGTTCCTCACCTCCTCCTATCTCTTCGTTGGACACCTAATTGCGAAGTAGACATGTATCAACCACATGGACGATACAGCGAATCAGTGCAAAACTCACTTTGGGATAGTCGGAAAAATCT
Organism: Pleurotus cornucopiae; assembly: GCA_019677325.2. NCBI lineage: Eukaryota > Fungi > Basidiomycota > Agaricomycetes > Agaricales > Pleurotaceae > Pleurotus > Pleurotus cornucopiae. Next base: position 1,131,034 of record CM033823.1, on the reverse strand, counting down.
TCTCCGGTAACCTTTTCTGTAACTCCCCATGTCTCGTTGATGATTTCTCCGTCATACACCACGACAGTCTGGCCCAACGTTCGTGGATCAATAATGATGTGCGCGACCATTTTCCCGATGGTCGACAATGTGGAGTAAACGAGCTTTTGATCACGATTGCCGATGTAGTACTTCTGGGTCAGAAGCGTGTTCGCGGCCGAATGTAGAGGGGGCAGCATCCCTAAAAGCCACCACCCAACTTCAATGAAGGTATGTGGCAGGCCTAGCTCCTTAATATAGTCGCGAATCCCAAGTTTCTATTCATGGGTGACAGGAACTATCTGGCGACGAGGAGGAGTTATGACTGCGTACGATATCGTGCATGTTCATCACACCCTTGGGTGCAATCGGCCCAAAGTCGGATGGAACGACGCGTCCGACACCAGCTTGCTTGGCCGCCAAAATCAAAGGCTTCTGATCCACCATCACGGGGACTGTGGAGATCAAGACATCCACGCCCTTCAGGTAAGACTCCAGCTTCTCAGGGGACTCGGAAATATCTCCTCTTACGACCTCAGCGCCAGCTTCGGTGAGTTCCTTGTTGACGGGCTTGTTGATAGATGATTCCCCAATTAGAATGGACAAACGCTACGAGAATGCAATGTTAGTCCATGTCGCTCCGACGAAGGAAAGAGTAGATGCTCACGAAGGTCCCCGCCTCAAGAAGGGCTTTGGCGATTGCGCCTCCAGTATATCCCGTGGCGCCAACGATGAAGACGTGTGTCTTGCCAGCCATGTTCGCGTATGTTTGTAATTGGAACTAAATCGGTATGTTCGCATCTGGATCAATGGAGAGAAGTTATATAAGGCTGCTCTCCGTCGGGCATTATTGGGCAATCGCCTTAAGCACCGGCATATTATAGACTCTCAATCCCACAGGCGCGGTCGTAACCATGGCTAGTGTAAGCCTTACACAAAGCCCGGCGTAAGCAAAGCCCGACATAATCGGTATTGGGTGAGTAGCACTCGTAAAGAACGGTTCGGTTAATTCTCTATATATAGGCCTACTCTGGCTTGTATACATCCAGCAATTCCTCCAGGGGAACACCGTATTCAGGAACAAACGACGTCGCGTAACGCGTCTTCGCCTCCTCAAGTACATCCGGGTAAGGGACGTCTGGGTAGAGCTTCCTGGCAATAAGGGCCCCTGATGCTTCTGCCTTCTCAATGGTATTATCTCCTCGAATGTATAAGCTCCTATAGTAATCGGCAGTAGATTTCTTCATCCAGTTAATGGATTGCTTGGAGGCTGCATCTAAATCTGCTTCGGAAGCCTTCGACAGCATTAAACGTCGTCATGAATAGACGGCAGGCAAAGAACTCACTTTGTAATAATCTGAGAAGTCTTCTCCGGTTACCTTCTCTCCGATCGCCCATGTCTCTCCAAGCGTGATTTCACCATCGTGGGCGACGACGGTTTGGTTGATTGTTCGAGGATCGGCAATGATGCGCACAACGAGTTTACCGATGCTTGGGAACGTCGAGTATATGAGCTTCTGGTCTTTACTGCCGGCATAGAACTTGGGGGTGGCGAGGGTGTTCTTCTCGGAGTGGGGCGTTGGCCACATGAAGGTGAGCCACCATCCGACGTAGATGAAGGTGTATGGTAACCCGATCTCTTTGATGTATTCGTGGATGCCGATTTTCTTTTGGAGGATGAGTATCGGCACCTTCAACCTGGGGTAGCACCAGATTGATCACTCACGATGTCATTCATCCACATGGCGCCCTTGGGTGCTACAGGCCCGAAATCGGACGGCACTACCCGACTAACGCCAACCTTCTTGGCGGCCACGAACAAGGGCTTCTGGTCGGCGACCCACACAAGGACGGTGCAGATCAGCGTCTCCACGCCAGCGAGGTGTTCTTCCAGCTTCTCAGGCGGATCGGAGGTGTCCCCCACCCGTAGCTCGGCGCCAGCAGCGACGAGCTCTTTGACGACGGGCTTGTTGATCGACTGCTCGCGTACAAGGATCGCCAGGCGCTATAGTAAATTTGGAATTCGGATAAGAATACGGAAGAGGATAACCACGAAGGGGATACGAAGATCAAAGTGTACGTACGAATTTGCCTTCCTCGAGAACTGCATTCGCGATGGCTCGTCCGGTGTATCCGGTCGCGCCGACGACGAGCACCAGTGGTTTCGACATTGCTGCGATGTGGCCTGGGGAGCGATTGAACTGATCCACATTGCGACGCTCATGGTCGTCTTATATCCTTTCGAACATCCCACTTGCATCCCACTCGATCCCGAGGCATTGTATATGGGACGGCGTATCCAGTGGGTTGCTAATAATCGCATCATGAGAAGAGAAGAGAAGCCCAAATGGCCTTACAAACTCGTTGGCTGCCCCTGATTAGCTCCCCTGAGTACCAGAGGGGCCCATTCCTCTGCTTCAGGCGTTGGCGGATACCGGGCCAAAGCAGGTGTTGTTAGGCGTGTCTGCGCCTGCGCCTGCATCGAAGAGAAACATAAGTGAAGATTCCCGCCATAGAGTGAGAAACCTTTTCCTCGCCGTATCGCTGTACTCCTTACTCAATTTGATCAATAATCGATGATGATGCTGACACACACGGCACAACTTTCAAGCGCTGCATAGGATGGACACTATTCATTCGCTTCGGTTTGGAACCTCAAACCTAGGTACAATTGTACAAAAGGCGCATAAATATAAATCGAGTTACAGTGTACACAATTGAGCAAGTACATTTCCTATCTGATCTCTCCCAGCATACCGTAATACATACAACAAAACCCCGGCACTTCCGGCGGTGAAAGCGATGCAAGGCCCCGCCACCCCTCAAGTGAATGCGAGGACAGACCAAGCGGTTACGGCTCCGAGGGTCATGGCAGTGGCGGTATGGGCGACGGCGGCCAAGACCCGTTTGCGCTTGAGTGACGGCACGTCGACGCCGTCCGATGTGGCGGCCTCTGCGGAATGAGAAGGGCACTGACGCTCATGAGCGCCATCTACCTCCTCGAGCGATCGCTTGCGCTTCAGAGACACCAACGCGGCGGCCTCGCGCTTGGGCTGGAGTGAGCATACGGTGCGCAAGCCTGGAGAAGCACATACCTGCGACGTGAGCACGATGTCCTGCATGGCATCGTTCTGCGTGCGTTGCAATTGGAGCGTATACTGCGCCTTTTGGTCCTCCCATTCGGTACGAAGATTCTGTAGCATGTCCGCCGCGCGGGCCTCCAATTCGCCGCAAAGAGAACTCATTTCTGAAGCGGGCGGATATTAGCGATCTGCAACTGGGAAATAGGAGAAAGAGTGCTGACTCGTCTCGAGCGCCTGCGCAGAGGTGCTTGTGTCCACGTCCATGGACGCACTGCGCTCAGAGAAGCTGCGGCGCAGCGACTCGATGTCTTCGCGAACTTCACTGATTGAAGCATGGAGAGACGAATTCGACATGGGCGTGTCTCCATCGATGTCTGTCATGTCCTTCACGTCCGGTCGCATGGAGTCCAGCTCGGCAACGCGGTCTTCCAAGTCAACGATCTGTTCTTGATGATCATCAACAGCCCGTCTGCAGTCGTCTACATCCTTCGACATCTCGGCGCCACGAACCCGCAGCGCCGCCTGTTCTTTCTCAAGCAGTGCGACCTTCTCGCGTAAACTATCAAGCGCATCTTCAGGATCTGCGAGCTTGTCCTGGTACATTGTTATGTCAACTCTCAACCTCTAAGGGGAAAGCGACGGACTTACCTTCATGTTATTGATCGCGTCTTTCAGTTCTTTCAATTCCGACCTGGTGGCGAGGAGGGGGTGCGGCGGGATGCTGAGCGGCAGTGGACGAGCAGCTATAGGGAAAAGGCGGCGGAAAGAGGGGGAGGGCTGCACTGCTGGGGGCGCACTCATCTGCCAATTCGGGAAAAAAGGTCATTAGGTAGTGCTCCAGATGCATTGTTAACGCCTACCGTTGGGAAACTTGGCTGGGCTGGTGGGGTGCAGTTGGCCGGGGCGAGCTCTTCATTCGTCTTGGGGTCTTCCGTAACCCGTTGAGCTGGTTCAGGGGTCCTTGGGGGAGACGGCGGTTGCGCGCTGGGCAGAGGAGGCGACGGTGTAGGGAGTGGAGTCCCTGACGGACTTTCTAACATCATTGGTGAATGGGACCTCGAACGAAGATCTACAATGGGAGCGCTCGTCTCTGGCTGCGGACCTTGCGGCGGATAGTTAATCGGACTCAGCGTACAAAATGCTGCCTCGTCTTTCTCAAGCACACGCATGGGCGGCAAGAGACGCTGAAAGAGTCTGAGGGCTATCGCGCTGCCAGTCATAGACTGCGACCGTGCACCCTGCGAGCCGGTGGGGCATGAAATTTCCTCAATATCAGAATCATGATCGGAGTGGTCGAAATTACTGTGTGAGGAGTCGTCCTCCGACGAGGAGGAGGAAGATGTGCTATCTGCGGACGTTGGCGTCGGCGCGATACTAGGTGCATACAGCCCATATCGCCCCGAGCCGTGCCTTTGGGTCATGATCTCGACACGCACGGCAACTGGTCGGACGATCTCATTGTTGCGTCCCACAGCCTTGCCGAACGTGATCACATCGCCATCGAGGATGGTCGTCGGCTGCCCAGCCTCCAGCATTCTCGAATCAGTTTCCCCAGCATGCCGCAGATGCGTCCCGTGGTGCGAACCAATGTCACAAAGCTGGATCTGAAAGTACAGGTCAATTGGCTGCCAACCACGACGAGGGGGGCTGGGCATACGGTTCCGTTGTCCGAGAAGGATATCTTTGCATGCTTTCTACTGACGACGGCGCACCTGAACAGCGCCCGACCCTTCTCATGCGAGCGATCATTGGCATCAGCGTCAGACCCCGGTCTACGACCGATGTGGACGACGGCCACCGATTTATGGAATGTCAGGCTGGATTCGGGCTCATTGTGGCCTGGCGCAACATGCAATACAATACCTGTAGTGTCATCATTAGCTTAGTTGCGCTAGTGCATGCGACAGAACGACCTGCGACGGGGCTTTGATGATGGGTAAAGGGGGTCGGCGAAGGTAATACATTGCGTCTTGAGCCCATGTACTGAATTTCATCGTCGGAAACGACGTCGAATACCATTGACATATTGAATTCCCCCAGAAGCGAATGAACTGAAGAGAAGGTAGGAGTCAGAAGTGCTTCACGCAGGCAGCTGACTATATATAGTCAACAAGCGCCCATATAGACGCCCATATCTAATCTTATCGGAAATACCCTGATATGGAATCGTCCACTGTCCATCGTCCATCGTCCACCGACCACCTCATTGTCATATGTTAGTAAACTAAATAGCCTAGACCCTGACGTGTGTGTGACATACCTAAGTAGTTAGAAAGCCCGGTATATAGCAACTGCCAGTATAATCACAGCTTGTTGAAATAAGCTGCTGAGGTCGCACRATGTCCGAGTAATCAAGTAGGTGTATTGCGTTTGACTGGGACTCCAGCAAACACATGAGGAAAAAGATACATGGCACAGCAGAAACTATCTACGTAGTCACATGCCCCTTAACCCCCCTGTACCACCTAGATTGCCCAAATCTAACACAGCTATTACCCAGATTGGGAGGTAGCTAGTTATTCCTAATGTGCAATAGCCACATCACCATCAGACACCCTGGCATCAACACCCCGAGTCGGCCGATTGCACCCTTCCCACGTGAGCCCCAATACCTCTGCTCAGGGCGCCGTTGCCTATTGCCACAGCGCTAAGTCCTGCCTGTCGCCCGCTACAGTGAGCTCCCCACTTCCCTCCCCACTGTGCTCTACTCCCACAATGTATATATGTACGGATAGCGACACTTACACTCTATCTGTTCGTCCTACTCTCTACATTTGGTAACTAGCTTGAACTCTTGGTATGCATGTTAACTAGGGCGGAACTTGAAATCAGATTCTCCCACGCACCTTTCCTTTCAACAATCATGGCCTGCTCATCAAGAGGCCTGTTTTGCAGTACCCGCCTTGTTGTCGCTGACCGACAAATGTGTGGTCGATCAACGTTTCAGCCTAGGTCCCTTGTAGCGCGTCAATGCAAATGACAACAAGCCCTTGAAGAGGCAGATCAAGATTTACACCTCTCTTCCTGTTGTAAGGGGACACTCCTATTTTCTCCTATTCCCCCTGTCCCTCTCCCTTCCTCCTCGTTCCTTTCTTCTTTCATTCATCACACGGATTCTTACAACTGCTGAGTGGACGCATGGACCCGGTTGTTGTATGCGAACTCCGCCATAGGTAGGAGTCGGGCCCAGTCGTCCTGACACTCTCCGACGAAGATCCGGAGATAGGACTCGAGTTCCTGGTTAGTCTGCTCCGTCTGTCCGTCGGACTGAGGGTGATACGCAGTGGATGCAGCCAGCTTGATTCCGAGCATCCGGTAGACTTCTCGGGTGAATTCTGTGACGAATTGCGGACCCCGGTCGGACACGACAGACCGAGGGAGTCCGTGAAACTTCCAGACGTTCTGCAGGTACAAGTTCGCGGATCCGAGGGCGGATACTGTGGTGTGAGTCGGAATGAAGTGGGCGCGTTTGCTTACGGAGTCGACCACATTCATGACAGCGTCAAATCCATCGGACTCGGGAAGCTCGACAATGAAGTTGACACTCAGACGGTCCCAGCGTTCATCCATAATGGGAAGCGGATGGAGCTCACCCATGGGCGGATGCCTCTGGGCCTTCGTCCGGAGGCAGAGGTCGCAGTGGCGGGTGTAGGATCCGACGTACTGGGACATGTTGGGCCACCAGTAGCTGTGCGAAATGAGCTCAAGGGTCTTCCATCTGCCGGCGTGTCCTGCGACCTTGGTGTCGTGGTGCTGGGCTACAATAGTCCGACGCAAGTCCGGTGAGTCYGGAACGTAGATCTTACCCCGGAACATCAGGAGTCCGTCCGATTGAGACCATTCCGCACTCCGGACTGTCTTGCGACTGCCCTGGGCCTTCTTCAACTCCTCTGCCGCCTTTGCCACTGCATCTTCGAACTTCGCATCCCGCACTCCAGTCCGGATAGCCGTGAGGATATCCTTCTCCTCCCCTTCAAGAGTGACACCCGTGGCACGGAYGGCAAAGTAGGACGGCTTAAGTAAAACCACATCCTTGTTGTCATCCTTACCATCCGAGTGATCCGAGCGACGCGAGAGAGCATCCGGTTTACCCATTGTTCGACCCGGATGATGCTGGAGAGTGAAGTCGAAGTGGGAGAGGTACAGGGACCAGCGGGCTTGACGGCGGTTGAGTTTCTGGGCCTTKATGAAGTACTCCAGGTTCTTGTGGTCTGTCCAGATCTCGAACGGAGTCTCCGCACCTTCAAGGTAGTGCCGCCATTCTTCGAGTGCCCGGATGATTGAAAGCATCTCCTTGTCGTGTATCTTGTAGTTCCGCTCCGCAGCCTGTAGACTTTTAGAGTAGAATGCGACAGGATGCCATTTACCATCATCCGGATCCAGCTGCGACAAGACTGCACCCATAGCGTAGTCCGACGAGTCCGCTTCGACCCGGTACGGCCGATCCTCCTTCGGGAAGACCAGAACGGGTTCCGAAGTGATCAGCTCCTTGATCCGAAGAAACGCGGATTGAGCGGAGTTGTTCCATTGCCATTCCTTTGCGCAGGTGAGGTCGAAGAGAGGCCGAGCGATATGYGAGTAGTCCTTGATGAAGCGGCGGTAGAAGTTGACGAACCCGAGGAAGGATTGGAGTTCAGTCCGAGTCCGAGGGGTCGGCCAGTCCGCGACTCCGGAAACCTTTACGGGGTCCATCTCGATCTTACCCTCGGAGATGACGACTCCGAGATACTCCACCTTGGTCTGCTCGAAATCGCACTTGTCTGCCCGGAGGAAGAGCTTGTTCCGCTGGAGGATCTCTAGGACTCGCTTGAGAACCCGGCGATGCTCTTCGCGCGTCTTGGTGTAGATCAGAATGTCATCCAGATAGATAATGACCACACCTTCCGTAATGAGCTCCCGGAASGGGTTGTTCATCATGGTCTGGAAGGTAGACGGGCTGTTGGTCAGTCCGAAGAACATCACCAAGGGTTCGAAGAGTCCGCGCGTAGTCCGAAAYGCGGCCTTCCACTCGTCACCCTCCTTTATCCGGACRTTGTTGAAACCCCACCGGACGTCGAGCTTGGAGAAGTAGCGAGYGTTCCGGAGTTTGTCCACCAAGTCCGAGATGAGCGGAAGCGGGTACCGATTCTTGATCGTCATGTTGTTGAGCTTCCGGTAGTCCTGGACCAAGCGGAGTGATCCGTCCTTCTTCTTGACAAAGAACACTGGAGCGGCCATGTTATGGTTCGACTCTTTTCACTCTTACTCCTATTTATCACATGATGAACACGTAGGTACTTACGAAACGTAGCTTACGCCCTCGGGCCGTATTTATAATCCCCTTAGTCAGAACCTCGCCGTAGACGCATGGGCGCAGTCCATGACATCACACCTCAAGGTGATGAGCTAACCAGTCCATGGAAAGCCGACAGGCTACGGCGTGTATGTAGACATGAGGACGAAGCATGTATAGTAGTATATAACATCGAATATCATACCCAGAGACGTTAACTTGTTCTCTTGGGATTACCACTATACTAGTGCCCAGTCAGTGTCTTCAAACATCCTTCTCACCTCTAAGACATTCTCCTTTTCCTCTTTTATAAGCAACTTACTCACTCGTCGACTTGTAGAGCCCGCGTACTAGTTGGTAGTATTGTGTCGCCCTAACAGAAGAATGAGTTCCCCACTCAACGCCTGCTCTACACCGTTTTTCGTGTTCAACACGATCTACGTTCATCAAAACACTTTTGCCGAAGAAACCTACCTCGTCACTGTTGTCTGCTCAAGTACCGGCACGTACTAGTTTGAAGTTCAACAGTGATTGACAGGAACCTTGTATGCCCCCTACCCGCTCGCACCTTACCTGTTCACACATCTATACGGTCTTCCCGTATCTCCTCATCCCAGACCCTACCCTTAACCGCCGAAATCAGAGACTCGCCGGTCAAATCTTGAAAAGCACCCCACAACTTTTCGAGACCATCATCATCCCCGCCACGCCCGCCAATCCCCGCCGAACATCTAGACAAACCCCCGCTCGATACTTCATTAAAGGAAATAATGTCGTACTCGACCACAAGGACAATTGCGCCACAACCCTACGACAGGCAGAGGCGGCCAGCGCTTCTAGGGAGAGATACGTCAGAAGAAGTCGGAGGACCTAGTACGTGGGCAGGAGCCCTCGATCCCACCACACCCGCCTACTCGTGGCCACCCGCGGTCACCCCTAACACCCCCAACCCAAACACACAAACACAACCCGAGCAGGGAAATGGTGACCTACTGGCGGCCATGAGACAAATGATGACGGACATGGAACASAGGATGGAGGCCCGGATTCAACAAGCACTGGTTCAACCCAGCCGACCTGCTAGCGTGGCCAGTCGCTCCAGCCGCGCACTCCCAAGGATACCCAGGGGGGCACCGCCACCTCCGCCTCCACCTGGCCCACCAACGCCGCCACCACCACCCGCTCCCCTTGTCGAACTACCACCCGCACCCCAAGCCAGAAATGGCCCAAAAATGGCGCAACCAGAAGTGTTCGACGGAGAACGGGCAAAATGCCGCGGGTTCATCAGAAATATCGAAGTGTACATCTTCGTGAACGCTTACCAATTTCCAAATGAGGCCACAAAGGTCCTCTACCTCTTGTCCTACGTCCAGGGAAAGAAGGTGGATAATTGGAAGAATACGATGACAATGAAAGTCTTGGAGTGGACAAGCACGCACGTGCATGATGAACAGGTCTCAAGCTTCAGAAGAATCCGTCGAAGCCTGCAGGAGGCCTTCGGGGACCCGAACCCCAGAGACACAGCGGTCACGGCCCTGACCCACTTGCACCAAGGACCAGACACTGCGGAGGACTACGTCATGAAGTTCAACGCGCACAAGGACGACACAGGCTACAATGACATAGCCTTGGTCGAGCTGTTCAAAAGAGGTTTGAACGCCGGGTTGCTAACCCGAATATACGGTAGAAGGCCTCTACCAACGAACTGTGAAGAATGGCAGGACGAGGCTATCGCCCTGGATCGACAGTGGAGGGAGGTGCAAGCCTATGCGAAATCAGCGCCGACCAAACCAGCGGCCAGAACGACGACGACAACGGCAACACAAAACCAGTGGCGCCCATACTACCAGAGGCAGACACCGCCTCAACAAAATCAACAACAACAGCAGCCGCAACAACAGGCGAGACCAACACCCCCCGCCCCGCAGATTGCGGCAAGAGATCCGAACACAATGGATGTGGATAGGTCGCAGAGGGCGCCCATCCGTTGCTACAAGTGTGGAGGATTGGGGCACATGGCCCGGGATTGCAGAAGAAGGCTGGATGTCAGGCAGATGACATATGAGGACCAGCAGGACTACTGGCGAGAAGAGCTGACTCGCCAGGGTTTTTCAAACGGAACCCAGGAGGCGTCAACCTGAGTTCCAAGAACATGTTTTCAGTACTCGTCTCGGAGCCGGACTCCTCTTTTGTGACCGAACCACTTGTACCAGTAACCACCCAAAATATATCTATTGCTTCATCATCAGACGAGACACAAAAGACGCAAGAAAAACAAAAAATAACTAAAGATATTTATGTGCAAAGATCTTTCTCAGATAGGAACTACGTACCCGTTTCTATCACCCTAAAAACACATGACACGCTCACGTCGTTAACACCGGAGTCGATGCTGGACTGTGGAGCGTCGGACTCGTTTATCGACCAAGAGTTTGTCAAGAAAAACAATATAAAAACAAAAAA
>CM033823.1:1107786-1120098 GCA_019677325.2 Pleurotus cornucopiae | reverse complement strand
GTACCTTGTGATATTCGTTCGGACTTGTGGCTGGTGTACTGTACAGTTATCCTTCATTCCTCCCACGCTACTACAGTATATACTTCGCTTCCTAGCATGGAGAATCCTTATCCTGTTCTCTTTGGATTCTCCCTCTGCTAGGTGAGCAGCTCTCTCATGTATTGTAGTTAGTCTTATTCATCTCTTTGGATTCTCCCTCTGCTAGGTGAGCAGCTCTCTCATGTATTGTAGTTAGACTTATTCATTATCTTTGGATTCTCCCTCTGCTAGGCTTGCGCTGTCGGCCATCTTGAGGTTGCCCTTACAGTCATGTTAGAGCTGCTTAGGGCTCTTCAAAATCTTGCATCCATTCCGACGCAAACTCATAAGGTTGGACATCCGTTTTGTTGAAGACAAGGAGGAAGGGTAGCTTCGTCTTGTAGAGGATGCTGTGATCACAAGAGGGAAGGATGTGTACTCTGAGAGCAGACAAATAGTAGTGAGCGTCCCTGCAAGCGTAGAGCATGTTCGACATGAAGGTGGCAGGGCGGTCGTGCGCGTAATGTCCACCGCATATGCGACTATGGTAGGAAGGGACGGTGGTACGGCGTCGGTGATGATTGCCCCCGAGGCCAACCAAGTAAACATTTCAATTACCGTATCCAGAATCACATAGCTGAGGCCCTTTAGCAAAGAGGGCGATACCAAGAGGCACACAACTCACTCAAAATCGTCCGCCCTCTTCTCCACCAGATTCAAGACCTGATCAAACTTGGTCACAAACGGGTTCATCGTGGTCAGAATCCCGCCGTTGGGGGGTTGTATCTTGACAATAGCAGTGTATTGGCTACAACGCGTCTCTGGAGAGTAGGCGAGCACCAACACACTGCTTCATGGCCTCCTCGTAATTCAGTGTCTCTAGTGTCGATATCAGCCTTGAAAGGGACTTTAGTGACCGCCGGGTCGAAATTGAAGATGTACGGCAGCCTGTCGGAGTCCTTTGAGTGAAGAAAGGAGTTAATCCGCTGCACGAAGGTCGACTTTCTGGCCCCGGCCATTCCAATTGTGATGGTCAAAATAGGGTTTCTTTTTCTGAAAATTGCTCATGCTGGAGAAGGGAAAGGAGTGTAATTCGTGCTTTTTGGCGGGCATGGCTCGCGATCATGCACACAAGAACAAATAGTCAATAATTCTCGGATTATGTTCCTTCTCTGCTCGTCCCGACGCGACAACCACACTCACGACTCGCGTGGCAACCGATCCACGCCAATAAATGGCCAGGGATTTGGGTTAGGAGGGCTCAGATTTGTTGAGGAAGGCCGTCTTGGTAGAGGCTTGGTAAGAGGCATCCAGTAACATTTGAAGCACGTATTCCAGTCACAGCCTGGGCACCATTGATGGCTTCACGCTTTCCGATATCAAGCTGCATCATGTTCCAACAGCCTTGCCAGCCCCTTTGGCTTATAGAGGGTTTGCAGACGATTCAGCTGAGGTGCAATGCAGACCGACGTACCGTGTGTCGTCGATATCAGTGACAAAGCATTGAAGGAGCTTGAAGCCCACTGGTGCTACACATGCTGTACCCAGCAATTGAATATTCAATAGTAGGATATGGTGAAAATGATAACCTTGGGAAGACCAGCCACCTCTTTCCCGCAAGGCGCAGCTTGCACATGAGGCGTCTACAGCGCCTAGTGACTTGAACTAAAGAAACAGCCATGGGCTTCCGGGAATTCGAGCTCACTGATGGCGTCTGCAAATGGCTCTACCACAATGACATTAACGAGGTGCACTGGCCGCCAGCTCACATCCCCCGGTCGTGCACAATCCAAATTCTGTCCGTCAAACAAGCAGGTGAACCGCCCAAATTTCGGATAACCATATCGGATGGCGCCAACATCATCCAAGCCGTGTTACGGGACTCCCTCAACAATTTGGTAGACAGCGGTCGGATTCGCAAGGGCGCCGTCGTTAGCTTCAGTTGCGTGTCGTCGGACTTCTTACGGGGGAAGCGGTAAGTTAAACCTATTTCATATTTCTCCATCTCTGGATCCTTTGACGCTAATCACGGACTGTAGACTCGTGATCATCCACACGATCGATAGCGTGCTCGCAAGCGAAGTAGAGAAAATTGGAGATCCTACATTCCTCCCTCCACCAAGTTCTGTGGCGAGCGGGATCGCTCGGGATGCTGCGATGGCGGGATCAAACATTCCGGCCGAGCTGAACCCGGCGCGCACACAGCCTTTGTACCAGTCGCAGCCTGGCCCCTCCAGGAACACACAGTCAGAGCCTCGCACTCGCGCTCAGGTTCCTGCGACTGGATCCCAAGCCAGTACCTCTCGCGAGCTCATCACCGTGCCCATCGCCTCCCTCAACTCCTACTCAGCCAATTGGACAATCAAAGCAAAGATCGTTAGTAAATCTGACATCATCACTGCCAAGAACTCAAACAATCTCTTCTTCGTCGAACTGGTGGACCATCGTCATGATGGCCGAAGCCAGAGCCAGACAACAATCAAAGCGATGGTCGTAGATAGAGTGAACGAGTTGCACGGGAGCATGCGAGAGGGCCAGATTTATCATGTTTCTGGTGCAAGATTGAAAAAGGTGGAAGAACGATATCGCCGCCCGAACGGGCATGATTTCATGCTTATGTTTAATCGGGAAACGAAGCTTGAGTTGGTATGATTGATTCTTTCTATTGTAGGCCTCAAGTCTGATCATCGACAGTGCGCTGACGCCCCGCCGCCAGCACCGCTCACTTACAACTTCGTGCCCATCAATTCGGTACCCCAACTGCCCACAGGGTCAACATGCGGTAAGGACACAACATCCTCATCGTCTCACTCTCACCGTGCGAAACAGATATCCTCGGCGTACTCTACAAGTGTGACCCAGTGAAAGAACAAGAGTCCGCGAAAGGCAAGGTAAGCACGCTTGCACAGCTCCGTATCAACTCACGGCCCATTGTCTATCCATAAGTTCAAGCTTCGATACCTCACGATCGTCGACAAGTCCCGCGCATCCGTGCGCGTCACCCTCTTCCGCGGGGCGGCAGAAAAGTTCGAAGCTGACGAAGAGGAAATCATCGCGTTCAAAGGGCTAGAAGTCCAGGACTTCCAAGGTGAGCCTGCTCATCAATCGCAATCCAGTCCTCATATCTCGCTTCTCCCTCTGATGATCCTACCACTGACGGTAATTTGTATACGGCGTAGGCGTCTGTCTACAACTGAGCTCTTCAAGCTCGATGACTATCCACCCTGATCTGACTGAAGCGTTCGACTTGCGCGGATGGTACGACTCCGTGGGGTCCTCCCAAAGCTTCCACCCCTGCAGTTCCGCCTCCGCCTCCGGCATGCGCAGCGCTGGCAATTCCCCCCAGAAGCAAAAGCAAAGACAAAATCCAAACGACGCCAATAATACGGATGCCGACTCTATAGGTGGATTGCCGCCAGCTAGGCCGCTGACGATCAGGCAAGTCCTCGACGAGGAATACTTGTCCATGCCCGACTCGCAGTCGCAGTCGGCAGGCCGATATGGAGGCGGGAAGAAGGGACCGAAGTTTTCCTTGCAAGCGGCCGTTGTGTGGATTGACCCAAGCAGGGTGACGTACCCCGGGTGCTCAACGTGCCTGAAGAAGGTTGAGCGCAAGGACGGGAGTTGGGCGTGCGCAAGGAAGCATACGTCCGCTGAACCGACCTATCGGTCAGTATTTCCGTTATATCTTCCATCGGTAATAGCTAACAACCGCATTGAAGGTACCTAATGTACCCCAAAGTCGCCGACCCCTCTGGAGAAATCGAATTGCAGACATTCGATAGCACCGGGCAAGCCCTCTTGGGGACCTCCGCGAACGAGCTCGAACACCTCCGCCATACACCCGGCTTGTTGCCCCAGTTTCAAGCTATCTTGCAGGCGGCCTGTTCGCGAGAGTTCACGTTCGAGTGCCACGCCGAACAGTATGATGTGAGTCCGAGACATCTTGCGCGTAGTTCTTATTTCCTCCTAGTTCCTTTGTTGACGTGTTTGATCTCCTAGGGTAGGACTAAGTATGTGATCGACCGGGCGATGCCGCTCGACTATGCTAACGAAGCGGACCAATTGTTGACTCTTCTTCGTTCGCGCTGGGCTACAAGTAAGTAAGCATCAAGATACCCTATTAGCATGCACCCGCCTGTCCCCCCTGTTTCACTCTGATAGATGTTACTGGCTTGCAATTTCATTACTTGTTGTCTAAACAGGATCCTCATTTGTTGTTTACACCCAGTTTACAAATGAATTGGTTGGTGTATCGGTATTATAACAATGCATGAATTCTTCAGTGCATGTAGGGGCTATATAGAAATGAAACAATGCAGCTCTAGGAAGCTATGAAAGACAGACAGCGTATGTAGAGGAGAATCGATAGAGGGTAGCTAGACGCACGCACACACACCGCGCGAACTCTTCGGCTCCCTTTCACCGAAGTGAAATTTATGACTGAGTCGGCAATCCCAACAGAAGTGAAGCGCACTGGATCATCTGGTGTATCCGGCGAAGTAAGGGTGTATCAAAGCGCGTTTCGCTAAAAATAGGGCAAACAGAATGATACTGAGTATCTTGACAGAGGGGCGAAGATCGATACGTCTCTACCTGAGATGCGCTTTGCGGAATCGTACGCCAAAGTTTTCTACATAGCACAGAACAGATTAGACAAATGCTTGAAACAGCATAGGGATCAAGGATTACCTTCAGCATATCGAGCCCATCTTCATCCAGCGTGCTCACGATACGGCCTAGGTCCTGCTCCGACCACTGGGGGAAGGTCGGCTTATAGTCCGGCAGCGCGCTGACACCTGGCCAAGTCTCGTCGTTCGGCGTCCCGAGGATCCTGGCCGATATCGTTGATTCAGATCAAGAGAGGAATGATGAGCAAGTGAATTACCTGAAGATCTTGAATATTTGATCAATCTCTGAGTCGCCAGGGAACAGGGGGTGGCCGTGCATCGCCATCTCCGCAAAGATGCAGCCGACGGACCACATATCAATCGCGGTAGAGTAGTGGCGCGAACCAAGGAGGACCTCGGGGGCACGGTACCAAAGGGTTACGACCTGGGAAGTGTAGGTGAGAAAATCGTTTAAGAATGAGAGACGACTGTGTAGTGAACGCACTTCGTGAGTATAAGTCCTCATCGGGATACCAAAGGCGCGAGCAAGACCGAAGTCCGCTAGTTTGAGGTTGTCCGTCTTGTCGATGAGCAGATTCTGCGGCTTCAAATCACGGTGCAGAATACGATGAGAATGACAGTACAGCAGACCCGAGTTCATCTGATGCGTGAATTTCTGCAGAGAAAGGGAACAACATTAGTGACATGCGAACCAAGTAAAACAACATGTCAATCCGGCTCGGTTGACCGAGAGAATAAAAGAAAGGCAGTAGACGGTCGCGGCTGCGGTGACCGTTGTGGGGCTGATGAAGGGTCACGTGGGATACATTCTGAACCCGGAGGACAGTCGCGCCGGACGTGAACATGCGCTGCCAGAGGAACACGCCGGCGCATATATACACATGCCAGGGCGTCGTTGACTTCGCTAACCTCGACGCGTTTACGAGGGCGCGCACGGTTAAATGGCGCGTCCATCACGCGTTTAGAGCGCCATAACCCCAATCACATACCTTGAGAAGTACAGGTGACAACGGTGTGTTGCGCTGATTGCCGTTCTCCATGTATCGTTTCAGATCCACATCGAGAAATTCAAAGACCAAGTAGAGTTTCTGATCTGCGTGCACGATATCCAGGAGCCTGGTAACGCCATGATATGGACATGGGAACATGGTGGCGCAAGATGAGACATGCAGGAGTCAGGACATCGAATTTGAAGGAGAGAGAATAAGCACGCACTTGACAATGTTATCATCGCGCAGCTCTTTCAGCAAGCTGATTTCTCGGATCGCAGTGCTCGGCACGCCTTCGTCTTCAGCTTCGAGGCGGATTTTCTTGAGGGCGACGATAGCATTGCTGGTTGTGTCTCGGGCTTTGTAGACAACACCATACGTTCCTGGTCACATTTGAGCGATCCCAAGTATCATAGACAGCATTAACGCCACCGGATCCACTCACCTTCTCCTGTAAATCCATACCGACGTTTAGGATGGGCCGCCATCGCTTACGCCGAGCTGAACTTTGATAACACACCAACTTTCTCAATCTTGGCGTAGCTAGACAAGCATTGAGCCTCATCAGCTTCAGACCAGTGGTCTAGTCTAGGTGCATGTCGCTAACCGATCCATGATTGTCCTAGAGGGCCCGAACGTTGACTGACAAGAGTGTAGGCAGAGGCGACGATGGGGGATGCAGACTGTTAATCTGATCAAATGGCCTTTGATGAGGCGTAACGAGGGCACAATTCAGGCGTTGTGAGTGTTGTGAGTGAAGAGGCACCTTTTGGCCTTTTTAGTCCTTTATATATGGGCACAGCTACAGCCACATTTCGGCAGAATGATTTTCAAGGTAAATTATTGGATTTCTTATTGTACTTTTGACGTCTGGGTTACAGGAAATAACCAATGACTCCCGAGGATACTAGGTGCTCCCCAATTGGCCAAATTTTACGTCTCTAATTCCGCGATCTCGAATTTGAGTATGGGAGGGAATTTACAGGGGCAACCCGCGAGCACGGAAACAGGCTAAACCGGCCAAACGGGTGGTGTCGACGCTCAGGCAACATCTAGGATATAAGTGCGGCGAATGAAGAATGAATAAAATAACGTACTCCCTGATGCGAGCAGGTGAAGTGATGTGACGAGCACCGTGGCGGTCATTATTGTTGGGCAGCATCTGGTTAGTGTCACTAGTGGAGATTTTCTAATGCATGGTCAGCACAGATGATAAGGCAACTAATCAAGGAGACGACGTCCCAGGCTGGCGGTGCGTGAAATACCAAGTTGTGTACTACAGCTCCATACTAACCCTGGTTTCTTAGGCGACCAGTCTAGAAGTGACCAACGTAGACATGGGCGCATCAGAGTCGTCGTACTGAAAGTCACCTTTATGCTGAGAGACATGTTGGCCGCGGGAATAGATAAGTGTGAAGGGCGACGCACGGTGAGATACTGCTTTAAGCTCGTAAGAACCACTTCAATAAATCTTTTGAGGCTCTCTTCGATTAGTTCAATCCGAAGCGTGAAAGATACGGCCGCCGATTACGAGTTGTATTCGCCGCCACTGTGACGTACAAGTCGACGAAACCTTCGACGTGAATCACTGCCTCGTTCCTGTTGTTGTCTCCTTGCGATCCACTTTCCCCCGCGATGCCGATGCACACATGCGTGTCGGACATCCACGGACCAACAGCGGGCGAACAACAATGCCGGCAAGGATTGAACCATTGGTCACGCGCAACTCCAACGCAGCAAGGTCTGTCGGAATTTCAGGAATAGATCTCCCACTTATCGGTGTCACGTTCATATTTCGCCGTGAACCCAGGAGCCAGGACTGTGAATGTGCGTGAGTTTTTTGGGGACGAGAGGTTTGTGCGGCTTGGTTGACGGCGTCGAATACGGCATTGATTACTGACAAGGGATTTGAATCGGCCACGACGGGATGCACCACATCGTCCGATGGAACGAGATGACTCCATGGGCTCCCCGTCAATAGGAGACTGGTAAATTTAGTGAGCTGCCACTGAAACAAAGAATTCAAGAACACCGACCTCCTCCCGGTAGACACTTGACTTCTGGAGGTACAATGGACTATATCGCCTGTGCGATACAAGGCTCTGAGAGTCCACGGAACCCAGAAGCATTGCGAATATGATAGATGAGCGGGCCTTCGGATTTCTATTGGTTGAGCACGCCCAAAGATAAGAACCTTCATAAGAATGCACGCCACTGGGTGGCGGCAATGAATAGCAAGAGTGAACCATTAAATGGTTCGCAAGGAAGCTACATCACCTCCAGAAGCATGTGTCTTTGACTAAATGGAAAGACTTCTCTACTCGCAGAGGTCAATTAGGTAAAGCTTATGACCATCCTGATGCATACCCCAGAACTACTGATCAGTCTTGATGTATTGCGAAAGGGGGAAATGAGACTTACCTGGGGGTGAATAAGGATCGATTCTTCATCCTACCGGAGATGTGACAAGGCCGGCCTGATTCTATGAAAGACAGTTAGCTTGGTCTAAGCCTCGTACCGGACAGCCCACCGGCGATCGAACGGGTCTAGATGACCGGAATCACCACAGAGTCCACATGATGAGAGCACAGTATCCAGGAAAAAGTGAGTAGAAAAACAAATAATATTTATGTTTGAGCACAAGCGAAACGGTAGTATACCCATCATCGTCCAAAAAAGTCAAGACGCATAACCAGGGATAGGATAGAAGTGACAGCAAAATCGTGCGGCTGTATGTAGATCATCCTTGGGTTCCACCTAAAAGCCGTTTCCTAAAACGCCGCCCTCTACGAGTCCCACAACGGTGGAGCAAAGTACGAGACGCAAGTGTCACAGGCATACTGGGCCAACAACGAGATGGGTGATGTGATTTCGAGACCCGAGGAACGTTAATCTGTACTCAAGGCGAACAATCCAACGGGTGGTCTGAGGGATGCCAGGACCTTTGACTTCGAGCTGAGACGGAGGCCAGCAACTACGCATCGGATGCGAGGCGATCTCCACTGAACATTTGTATAGCTTTGTTCTGCTGCGTGGGGAATCATGGATCGGGTTCCAGCTTTTCGCCGCGAGCGAGAACACGGACAACTTTGCTGTTCGGCTGTGCGACCATCTCCATCATCGCCTTGACGGCTGGGGGACGCTCTACCAAACCACCTCCATTGTCGCCTCCGTCCCTATCCCGTCCTAGAGACATTCGTCGGCCTCTTGTTGGCCCGTTTCCTGCGCCCCTCTTCGGTCCGGGGCCACCCCTGAACCCACCTCCACCCACGAAGATGTTCGGAGAAGCGCTATTTCTGTTGCCGTGTCTGGGTTCATCCTCAGAAGCGTCTTCGGATTTAACCTCAAGAACATCCAGACCTGAGCGCTGGCCCCAGTACGCAACGAGACTGCCTGCAACTCTCAATTCATGCTTGCTCGCCTGTGCCAAAGGAATTGGTACGGGAGCAAGAGTGGCTCCGTCCGGAAGTTTGCCCGCGGGCGATGTTGGAGACAGATGTGGCGCTGTTGTGATCACAGCCAAGGCAATCTTTGACTCTGTTGATTTCGTTTTCTTGAGCACTTCATCAGCCTCCCAGCGGGCGCAACAGATAGTTCGGCGAATCCACTCGGGGGATCCCATCATTGCTTTGTCGACGACATCAGGCTCGTCAAGAAACTTGATTTGATCCCAAAGTACATAAGCATCGTCTTGCTGAACGCGAATTCGGGGATTTACGCCAACTTGGGCTTCGAGAAGGCGAGATGCTGCCCGTGCCCGCACAGCGAGCGAAGTGGTGCCTTTCTTGAGCAAGTCTAAGGTGTTCAAAACTAAAGATTTGTTAGGAGGGTAGTTAAGGCGGGCCACTGCTTGAGCGCACCTTCTAAAGGAACGATCACAATCTCCTGCCTTCCGTCCCGGCACCACTTCTTGACCTGAGATAAGGCGTGGACGAGAACGCTGGCATCCACTATAATTACGTCGGCGTCTTTGCTCTCTTCGTAATCTTCGTGGGACCGCCGTCTCCTGAAGTCGATATCTCCGTCCGATTCTCGACCATTCCTTCGGCGTTGGCCCGCCTGCTTGAAGGGCGGTAGTCGCTGATTTGCGAACGTGTTCTTCTTCTCTCGCCATGCACCTTGCGGGGTGTTTACGGACTTCTCCAATTGCTCGACCTGGTGGCTGAGGAAGGCAGCACCCAACGCACGAGACATCGCCATCTTATTTGCAGCCATCGTAGGCCCCTGGTTGAAATGAGCGAGTGAAGGAACTCATAGTAGCCATCGGACTCACCTTGTCAGACATTGTATGTAGTGGAACGAAGTAGAGAAGCGCTTCCGGAGCTGTACCTGTACTTGTTGCCACCGCAGTAAAGCTTATGTCAGGATACATGTGGCTTGATAAGATAAGATAGTGCCATTTCACGGGCGCTTGTTGCGCCATGTAAAGCAAGTTGCCGAAGGATCAGGCTCCTAGAACCAGCACGACTCGTATCGCGAGTTGAGAGCTCCGTCAGTCTTTTATCCGACTTCCCGTGAGAAATGAGCAAACAAGGACAAAGTCAAGCTAAGAGCTCGAACTCGCGATAGAGCGGCTGGCAAGACTGTCGTAGACGCTCAACTGACCCTTACCTTGGCTCGCTCATYGTAGTCCTTAGCTGTCCTTATCACCCATGTTTTCACTTGTTTAATCCATTCCGTTTATCCRTTTYGGGACATAAGCTGTAAGTCTCGTGATTCCAGTTAAGGTCTTAGCTTAGTGGCTAGGAGCCAGCTAAGGGCCCAAGTACAGGGGCTAGTAGACTCGCAGTTCCAGCAGTTATCCCGCAGCCATATCTAATCTAATGCRCAGTCTGGCAAATTGAATATAAGGTTGATTTTGGGAGCACATTTGAAGGCAAGATGTCTCACTACTATACCCCAACCATCATCGAGATGCTCCTCCAGCTCGCATATCTACAGTAGTTGCCAACCGATGGAACACGCATACGTGAAATTGTTGGAGAAATTCTACGGGTGTTGATTGTCCATGCGACTTCCGAAGGTCTTGCACGACAATGGGCCTGTGACAYGGCATCGGCGGTATATGCTACTCAGATCTTGGCATTGTCAAAGAAAGATTCAGACTTACTGTTCGGCGCATCGTCAGCTAGGGCAGAGCAACTCAATGACTTCGACCTCGACAGGCTGGCGGCGCAGTTCCAAACTGGTGCACCAGACTTATGGAGATGTCTTGGGCACTTATTAGCGGCCGACCCTGCAGCAAATAGCCTTCGCGAACGACGGCAACATCAACGAATGGAAGCAAAGGCTGCTGCTCGCAAGGCTGCTACGACACAGTTTCGTTCGAGGGACGATTGTGGTGGCGATGATAATGCCGGCACCAACAACATAGACGAGCTTTCAGAGAGCGAAGATGAGGGGGATCCTATGCTCAGTGACCATGCGAGCAAGGCAAGGGAGTCTGCAATAACTATTGTGAGTACTCTAGCCAGGGAGTGACCTTCAATGCTAATGATTGCCTGTAGCGCAAAGTGGTCTTGACGAGCATTATGTTGCAAACAACAAATCAGTATTGTAACACACTGCAATCTGTCATGGGAATTTTCTTGCACTCATGCAATACTTCTGAGGATATCATTGAGGTGCTCGCACGAATTGGTGTATCGATATCGACGACATCCATCAATGACGTGGTTACTAGCTTGTCGAAGGAGTCTAGTACCAGCTTGAGGAGGCTAGGCAAGACGTTAATGACATCATTCGCATACGACAATGTCGATATCGAGTTGAAACACACCGTTCCAACGTTAGAGAAGCCTCACGAGACCTTGGTTCATCTCACGTCTGGCACGTTGATTCCGCTAGATCATGGGGTCACCCGAGAGGACCTAAATTGCTCCCAGGAGTTGTGGGAGAAGTCCACGATGAATGCAGAGTGAATTGGCGTAGAACCTCTGATCAGCGAGGACGAGCTTCTGCGGCTTTATTCAGAAAGCCCAGGCCACGATTCAGGCCTACTTCGGCAGGGGCGATTCAATGTGTGGGTGTTCAGACGCGACTTGGTTCGACACAGCCCACAATTCTTTCGCCGTTATTTGAAGAACCTGGAAAAACCTGAGGTTGTAGAGCCGATCCCCATTGTCAAATCAGTTCAGGTCCCTGCGAGGATGATGGATATTAGTCCATCAACACCACAGGGAAATGGTGATGCACTTGCCGACCTATTCCGCTAGGTGAATGTCAGGGCGACACTAATACACAATAAATGTGTACACGGACCCCGCAAGATGGCGAGTCAAGTAAGTAAAATGAGGAAGAGGGAAGTCGTCGAAGACACTGACTTAGGCACTATATTAGTGGTATTCCCAAGAGAACGAGTTAACGTCTCTGGGTATGGTATTCGACTTTATATACTACTATACATGCACGATCCTCATGTCTACATACATGCCGTAGCCTGTCGGCTTTCCATGGAATGTTTTAGGTCATCACCAGGAGATGTGATGTCATGGACTGCGCCCATGCGTCTACGGCGAGGTTCTGACTAAGGGGATTATAAATACGGCCCGAGGGCGTAAGCTACATTTCGTAAGTACCTACGTGTTCATCATGTGATAAATAGGAGTAAGAGTGAAAAGAGTCGAACCATAACATCACCCCCCCTCTACGACTCGTCAACTCCGTTTGACGCC